>CM042196.1:26225852-26261283 GCA_023539305.1 Ilex asprella
TACCATGCCAAACAACCTTCTGCTTGTCAATGCTCTTCAAATTAGCACCAAGGTGCCAAGGCAACCTCAGGCTCGCCCAAGGCCGCCCGAAGCTCGCCCAAGGTAGCTCCGGCTCGCCCAAGGTGCTCCAAATGGGGCTTATAATATATCAAATCGAAGCTCTCAGCGAGCCCTACAAAGCACATTGCCTAAAGGCAGTGATTCATGCTGTAAAAAGTCTAAAAACGGATCAGAAACATCTGTTTTGGCCTCTCAAAATTAAAAAAAAAAAAAAAAATTTGCTCGCCCAAGGTGCCTAGGGAGTTGCTCTGCTCGCCCAAAACAGTGCTGCTCGCCTAAAACGGTGCGCTTGGCTCCCTCCTCGCTATTTTGATCGAAATTTCTGATCTGTTACTCGTAATCAGGCGTATAATATGTCAAATCGAAGTTCTCGACGAGCCCTACAAAAAATCCAAAAAATGCTTAAAAACAGGTGTTTTGGCCTTTCGAAGTTTTCCAGTTGTGTCGATCAGCCAAAAATTCAAACTTAATCGAATGCCCTCTTTTTCAAATTCCATTAGACACAGGACATTGGGGGCAAATGATGGGCCAACCCCAAGGGCCCAAATCATGTTACAAGCCCAAAAGGCCCAACTCCAAGAGATCCAACAAATTCAGTTCAGTATGGTCAACCCGGTCAAACTCATCAAGCTCAAGGAGCTACATCAGCATGGAACAACTCATCAAGCTTAAGAAGCTACATCAGGAGGGGAGCATGCAAGGTCATTCAAGAACCTCCTCCTCTCCACCTTGGAGTCTAGGAGCTCGAGTGTCTCCTCCTCTCCATATTGGAGTCTAGGAGCTGGAGAGCATCCTCCTCTTCACCTTGGAGTCTAGGAGCTGGAGAGTCTCCTCCTCTCCACCTTGGAGTCTAGAGCTAAAGAGCCTCCTCCTCTCCCCCTTGGAGTCTAGGAGCTGGAGAGCCTCCTCCTCTCCACCTTGGAGTCCAAGAGCCTCCTCCTCTACCATCTTGGAGTAAGGGTCATCCAAGAGCCTCACCCTCGCCGCTTCAAGAGAATTAATCTTCATTCATCATTTGACCAAGTCCTTTGGAGAGCACCATAACTTCCTTGTCCGTTGAGAAGAGGAGAAGTCGCAAAGAAGAGGAAAGACCGTCAAACTATTTAATACTATTAAATAGCCCCTAATTTGTTATGACCATCAGACTGGCTATGCAATTACTATATGAACGACTATAAATTGTAAGCTCCCCCAACACTTGGGGGGCATCTCACAAACTTAAACTCTCTTCTCTTTCTTTTAATTCTCTGCTCTCTCTACATACCGGAGTTAATAAAATTCTCGGCGAACTCAGCCATTGAAAATGGACGTAGATCTTGGTTGATCGAACCACTATAAATCTTGTCTTCTCTATTTCTCTACCTATTTTGCTGCATTTTATATTATTAACTTGACTGTGACGTTCGAATTTTATATTTTATCGTGTCTTCAAACACGAGTTATGATCAATAAATAAACAAATGATAAGTCAAAGTCTCTTGGATGAGCTGGATATGAATGCACATATAACAAACAGTGAGCCGCTGGCTGGGGCCTCGGTTATGGTTCCCAATTCAAGAAATCTCACACGTGCAGTCCCCTGAATGAAAAACGAAAAGCAAAAAGGGTGAAGAGAGCAGAGATCTAATAATTCGGCAAGCCCATTAAATTGAAGGTGGTTGGTAAGTCTGGGAGTGGCATGCAACTGCGTTAATGTGTGCGCAAAAGTCCAGATGGAAAAGTATGTGTCCCATTCCTCACATTAAACACCATGGTCATGGATCGACCTACGAAATTGAGTCTATTAAGTTTTTGTTGTTGTGGAGTCCTACATTAAGATTAATTAATGAATACCAAGATTATTTGGACGCTGCTGAGCAGCAGTAGTCAAATCCATGTATAATAATATATGGAATAATAGCAACCAAGATCCTCTCTTCCTTAATTTTTTGGAGAGGATCTTGCTTGGTTAAGAGTTTCGTGTCTTGAATATAGTTTGACTATTATTTTGGAGATGTCTTTTGTTATCCAGTTGTTCCTTCCTTATCTCTTGTACCGCATGCTCTGAGGTAAGCCCGATGTCTGGACTACCGAGCTCTGGATATTCTATCCGACCTCCTTGAATGACCTCCGCACCTGAGCTCATATTAGAAGTTTATTCTATGTATCATCAGATTTTGTTGAGCATACCCCATTGCATACTACATTACATATTTGATTAATTTTACATAAACACTTTTGTGCATCATCAAATCTAATGATTAAGTCAACAAATTAGATTGATAAATTAAGTTCAAGTAACATTAATAAAAGTGCCAACACACGAATCCCTAACGCAATCAACTCCAAGGTAGTAGTCTCCAACTAGTACGTAAATATATATGCAGCCCAAACCTATATTCAGCTTTAGACATATTTCTCTACCTTTGGTTGGTTTTATCATGCAAATAAAACAAAACTAACTTTGATCGCTCTATATGGTGAGGGCAAAAAAATCTGTATAATAAAACATTTAATAACTTAAATTTTTATTTTTTACATATTTTTTCTCTTAAAAACATCACATCACTCATTTATATCACATGTTTAATCATTTATATAATTTTTCCTTAAAAACATTATATCATTCATTTCTATCATATGTTTAATTATTTAATATTTGATTAATTTGTAGTTAATATAATTTTTATTTCAAATATTATTCATATACGATAGTATACACATGTTGAAAAAATTTAATATAATAAGATCAATTTTTTGGACGTTCGAATTTTATATTTTATCGTATTTTCAGACACGAGTTATGACCAATAAAAAAACAAATGATAAGTCAAAATCTTGAATGAGCTGGATATGTATGCATATATAACAAATAGTGAGCAGCTGGCTGGGGCCTCCGTTGTGGTTCCCAATTCAAATAATCTCACACGTGCAGTCCTTGGAATGAAAAATGAAAAAGAAAATAGTAATGCTTTGTATTTTAAATTTGTATCTTAAATGTGTATCCCAAATTAATGGGAACAATTGGATGAGTGGATCCTAATGAAAAAAATTGATGGAACCAATTCATCTAATTGTTCTCATTAATTTGAGATGCATATTTGGAATATAAATTTGAGATATGTAAAAGGTGAAGAGACCAAAGATCTAATAATTCGGCAAGCCCATTAAGTTGAAGGTGGTTGGCAAGTCTGGGAGTGGCATGCAACTGCATTAATGTGTGCGCAAAAGTCCAGATGGAAAAGTATTTGCCCCATTCCGCACATTAAACACCATGGTCATGGATCGACCTACGAAATTGAGTCTGTTAAGTTTAGTTGTTGTGGAGTCCTACATTAAGATTAATAAATGAATACCAAGATTATTTGGACGCTGCTAAGCAGTAGCAGTCAAATCCATGTATAATAATATCCTGGCAAGACGAGAATATTGAAAATGTACAGTTACCAACCAGCTACAAGCAATCTCATCTATTTTTTGTGGTAACAGAAAATTCTGGAACCAAATTATTATTTGGTGATCGAGTGGAACTGGAGTCCGTCAAAATAGGCAAAGCCATCCAAAATAATAAGCAAAACTATGATGAGCGAACGAATTACTACATCCGTCCAAGGTTGCTGGGAGTAGGACGTGTCAAAACGGTGCTGAATTACTACATCCGTCCGTCTGCTCAGTCGAATGCAGCTAAGCTAGCTAATTATAAAATCAATTATATATTGAAGCAATTTTCAGCCACTTCTAAGTTATAGCCCATGTGGGTTCAAACCCTTGAGCGGGACCAAGTCGGTGCTGCTGACATTGCATTACTAAACTTACGTGATTAATTGAGATGCCGTACACCGATACACGTATTGAACTTAAACTCACTCGAAAATGAAACAACGCATCAATTCATTCATAGCATTGAATTCGGCTCAACTACCAACTAACAACCCTCACGATAGCCTCCTCTGGCTTACTGGCTATCACTCTCTCTTTCTCTCTCTCTCTCTGGTTCACACACAACTCTTTTAATTTTCCTATATAAACACCATAACCCAGAAGCATTTGCACTCGCAGAATTCAGTGCAACATAGTTATACATAATCGTACGAATCAGCCGGTACTGTCTCTTTACTGTAGAGAGTAGTAGTGCAGTGTTCAAAACGCATCAACAATGACAAGGCTTATGAAGGTGGCTTGTGTGGTGCTTGTGTTCATGGTGGTGGTTGCACCCCATGAGGTGGCTGCCATAACATGCGGTCAGGTTCAGGCTGGGTTGGCCCCATGCCTGGACTACCTGAAGTTTGGTGGTATGGTGCCCTCGAAATGCTGCGACGGGATCAGGGGACTCAACAGCGCGGCTAAGACTACAGCAGAGCGCCAAACCGCTTGCAGGTGCTTGCAGACAGCTGCTAAACTAATCAATGGTATCAACCTTAGTATCGCTGCTGCCCTCCCTGGCCGCTGTGGTGTCAATGTTCCTTACAAGATCAGCCCAAGCACCGACTGTTCTAAGTACACCTCTCTCTCTCTCTCTCATTAAATAAAGAGAAATTTATATGGACTTAAAAATTAGACTTAATAATTACAACTATTGATTTCACTGTAGGTTTCAGTATTTATTGGGATCCACTATGTATTCAATAGTTGAGATTATTAAGCCTATTTTTTAAGTCTAATTTTTAAATATATATATATATGCATGTAACATTTCTAGCCAACCATGCATCACATTTGTTGAGTGGTTGAGAGATCTAATTATATATAGTAGGTCTTAAATGTGAGTAATGTGCACTTGAAGGATACTTAAAAAAAGAATTTCAGGAAATTTGGCTTCTGGTGGACCGTTTAGTCCAATGAGTATTTTTAGCGTCTATTTGACGACGGTCACCTTAATCAACAATTTAATTAACGTATATATATCATTAATGTTATTGGGACCTAACAGTTTCACCCAATATCCCAATCAATTGTTATATTGGTGGAGATTTTGAACTAAGAATTATTTTAATCATTAAGGCTGGATCTTTTATTGGGATAAAATCAGTTGACATATAACTGGATCAGTTGGCATATTATTAAATCTGAATATTAATCCAGATTATTGTGTGAAAATTATTTATTTAACATGCATGTATCGAAGAGATCTAATAACCCCTCAACTTTCATGTTATGAACTATGGTATTTACCATAGACTTTTTGACTTGTTTGGTTTTTGTTGCAGGGTGAAGTGAGGTTAATGGACAAGCAATTTTCCTGCGCAAGATATATTACTGTGAAATAAGATGGGTTTTTATCCCACGCAGACTCCGACATGAGCAAGTCTGTCTTTGTATTTTATAGTCTTCCGTATAAGTCTTCCAGTCGTCTGTCATAAATTTGGTTGTTGTAATGCAATAATTATATTTACAGATATATCGTATACTAGCCACTTACTTTTCATGCCCCTCTCTCTCTGTCTCTCTCTCTCTCTTTCCTCGATCGTTTTTCCCAAAGCTTACACATTAACAAAGAGTAGTCGGGTAAACAGCCTATAACTAAAAAAAAAATGTAAAATACTACACAACTCAAATAAAATTAAAAAAATTAAATTCAAATTTAAATACATAGCATTACTTAGATGAATGTTAGATGCATGAGTTCTACTGAAAAAGTTAATGAATCTATCTAAAAGATGATATGTATTTGATTTTTAATTTTTTAGATTCCATTTAAATTATGTGGCATTACTCAACATTAATAAATAATATCAACATCAACTCACACGTGTCTTTATATCATGTTGCTTGCGCAAAAATAAAAAGAGAATTATGGGATCAACTACCAAATTAACATGTGGGACTTGGGTAAAATAAAAGAAATATTAATACTGGGAAAAAAAAAAGAGAGAACGCAACCATTAACTTCCTATAAATTACCTAAATGAAACATTTGCTGTAGACCATTGTAGAAAGTAGGGCTCTGTTGGGTCAGTGTGTACATCTAATAAACATTTAATTGAAGAAAATGTTATGTGTAGGTAGTTTGGAAATTTAATATGAGAATTAATCATTTTGGTCGTTGAATTACTCATTGCCTCACAGCATTAATGAAGTATATATTGTTAAAAAATAATATTACATTGACCAAATAAAATGATCAAGTAAATAGCCTAAATGACATGACATGTTGATATGAAAGGCTGATTAAGCAAAATTATCAATCCAATAATCACAATATATTTGGACCTATATTAAGTGCTCAAATTACGAACAACTATCATTACTCTTAATTTCATATATTTTTGATTTGTCAAACTTCGATCAATTGAAGCTCCCAAAACATCTGAGAATACATGAAATTGTCAGAACTTAACTCGTCGTAACAGTGACCGAATTAATTTGATAATTGCAAACTAGAATAACCAGTGGCTTTTTATTTTTCTGTTATTTGATTACAATAATTACAATAACAATTATAATAAAATATAAAAAAACTCAAGGCATAAACATCAATTCATCATAATTGTTGCACAAATACAAATAACAACTATTTTAAATTTAAACCATATGAAACACATCAAAATCATAACTATTCTAATATATATATATTAGGAGTAACTCATGCCTAAAGGCACGGTGCAACATAAACCAACCGGTTAATTTGAAAACAAAATTACTTTAATTTACTTTAATTAAAGAAATTGAAATTAATATAGTCTTCAAATATTTTTTGGGGACTATTTTTCATTTTTTTTAAGAAAGGCAAATTTTATAGATTGAATCAAATAATTACAAGAATCAAAGAATAAAAGTCTCAAATTTACACTTTTGGCTTTAATCCTTTAAAAACCCTTGAAAGCATCTTCATTGTTGCCAGGGTACCAGACCTTACTTCCCAATCTCAACAACATGCAACCAACAACCAGCAACCAGACTGGAGTTCAAAAACAACAACAACAACAAAGCTTCACAACCAGTTCTTGTCATTTAATCTCCATCATCCCCAAACTGAACTAAAACTCCTCCAAGCAGCAAAATTGCTAAGCATAAAGACATCTACTTACCAGTTGCAAATACATCATAATAATCCTCAACCCTTATGGTCAAAAACCACCATTCTCGCTCTCAAAACAGGCAATCCCCTCAAGTTCTGCAAAAGCTCCAGTTTAACAGCACTTGGCAACCTTAGAGAACTTGAAAATTTCACATAATATCTGTTACGCCCCAAATTTTCACAAACCCGGGGAGTGAATGAAAAAGGAAGAAGAAAAATAAATGAAAGGTCATTCTGTTGGATAAATTGATTTTTCATTCATTTCCCACGTTTTTTCATTTTTTCCCAAAATTTTTCATGCCATTTTCCTTCCATTTTAGCCTATTTTTTCAAGGTTTCTAAACCCCTCCCCCCTTTTGACATCCTTCCTACCTATTAAAAATGTGTTTTACATACTTAACAAGTCTTTTAATTTTTCACAAAATTTCGACATAGCCTCATTTGTTTTTCAAGCTTTTTTCTCACTTAATATTCACAATATTTCATATGCATAAGTATATCACAACCAACCCTCACGCGGTGGCCACAATCCATGTAAATTAAATATACATCCCTTATTTTCAACATACACATCTAGTTGTCTTAATATACACATATGATACTTTTTAAATAAAGATATCCTACATATCAATTTGGGTTTACATTCTTACACTTTAAAATGGTTCAAGGCCTATAATCCATTACTTTTTCAAACTGAAATACAAGTCATTTGGGCTTATGCCCATACATACAAATATGTCTCAATAGTCAAATTTTCATTCAAGTCTCTTTCCCCTCCTTCCTTTAAGACTTTCTCAAGTCTCAAGTACCGGGAGTCTCATCTATAAAATGATATCCCATGAATGGGTCAACTCGACTGGTGATATGACAAAATGTTAATGCTAGGAACAAATTTAAGGCGTGGCATGTGCAAGTGTACATTTTAAAAGATACAACCTCGTAATCCCTCAATGCTATACAATGTCAATATGCATGACACACTCATGCAACTCTATGTCACCCATGTCTTGCTTTACGGTCCACCTCCGTCAGCCCACGAGTACTGTTATTGGCCAGATTTTAGATTTTTCACAACAGGATCTACACCCTCATAATGCATAGCACCAAGTGCTCAACGCACACTATGTTTCCAAGGATTTATGTATGTCAAGATGCCTTGATTTTTCTCAATGTAAATTTCATGAAATATTTCATCAACACATGATATATAACTTAAAATATGTCTCATTCATAAAGTAAAGCATAACTTCAAATTCACAATACTTTGTCTGCATGAATGTGAGGCACAATTCAATGAATTAAAAATATGATCAAGCTTCATATTCATTATTTTCACAATTTCTCCAGAAAATTACAAATACACAAACTATAAACTCATGGAATAAATCATAACTCTCAAACTATAAGAGTTTCTCTACATGAATATAAGCTAGAATATAATAATCCAATACATAAGCAAGGTACACCTTTATCATAGTAACAAATAGTCAAGAGACTCAAAAAACACAAAAGTACTTAAACTACTAACTCTAAGTTTTCAAAGCGACTACCACCTAAGTGATTTTCTAACATCAAGTAAACACTTAAATCATTCAATCAACATATACGAAGATAAGAAAACTTAAATCTATTTCAAACTTAGCAAAATATCGTACCTAAAATGATTTTTCTCAAACCAAGGGAGTTGTGTTCGCTACACATCCTAGAAGAAAGTTTTGCAAGAATCTTAGCCTAGGAGTGAGTTTTGGTGACTTGAAGCTTGAAGAACCTAAAATTTCTTTTCATTTTTTCTCCATGAACGTGTGCTGCTCCTTCCCAGTCCAAAAAATGATATTTTTACACTAAGGGGGATGTATTTATAGTGGAGGGACAAAGGTACAAAATGACTATTTTGCCCTTGATGAATCCGAAACTCCGTTACACTACAACTCATCCCAATGCGCCTCAATTCGATATTTTATTTTAACCAAAGTTCTTAAAATTAATTTAAATAAAAAATTTCAAAAAAATAGATTTTTGCTAGTGGCCGGGTTTGGCCGGTCCCACCAAGGCCACTTAGGATACCTTTTTTGTCTAATTTTTAAAATTATTTTTATTTATGGTCAAATTCACATAGTAGGTGTATTTTAATATTTTAAGCATGTTTCTCTTCTATGGAATACTCAAATTATGCTCCTAAACATGACTTATGCCTAAATGATGCATATGTAGTGTCCTACCGACAAATGATGCATGAATAGTGTCCTACCGGTAAAACTGAAAATTTTATCCTCACTTTTCAAATCTCTACAATATCTCTCCTACACTGCATGGTTTGCCAACTTGTTTGCCATTGCAATTGCCTCCCTGTAAACATGATTTAATTCAAACTCACCTCATGGCATAATCCTCTTGATCTGCTCTAGAAATGCCACATAAGGCCAGACACACTCATACTTACCCAGCACAAAATTAACAAGCACCAAGGAATTAGACTCAACCAGCACTTTATACACCATGAACCCATACTGCTCCACCAGTTTTAAGCCATCCAGTAGTGCTCTAAACTCAACAGTCATATTGGTACAATCCCTATAGAAAAAAAAAACAGCAAACACAACTCTGCCCTATTCATTCCTCACAAAAACTCCTCCCCCAGCTGCACCTAGATTCCCTTTTGAAGCCCCATCACTGCTAAGCTTAAGCATCCCAGCAGGAGGACACCCCCAATTAACCCAGACGGCTCTCTTGACAATCTGACAAGAGACCTCAACCTTTAATCTTTGCAAAACATCCCTACAAGAATCATCTTCTTGGACTTTATCCCTTATATTCTTAGCTTGATATCTCAATATACTACCGATTTTCATGAAAATAGAATAAGACAGTAATCGTCCCTCCCTAGCTAACAATAAGAGTCCAAGAAAATCTCAACCTGTCTACAAAACTCAGAGTCTCTTGAATGCATAATAAAATCAAATCTAAAATAAATAAATAAAAAATATTGGCAATAAAAAAATGTCAATTGGCATTCATAATGCATTAAGAGACCATACCCTAATATGCTAATAATTGTCTTAATATTTTTTATTATCAATTTTTTATATATAGTACCTTCAGATGTGGACATTAGCTAGTATATTAATACAAATAAGTGATATAGGCAAAAATAGCAACATAGAATGCTCCATAAAATTAATAAACCAGGAAAAAAATATCAAAAATAGGTCCATATACTAGTTTTTTTATTTGAAGCACTCAATTAAAGTTCAAACATAGCTCAAAGCCCAGAAGACCTACAGTCTGTGTATGTAGGCATGCCAAAATAGAGTACCCACAGTGGCTCTATGTACTCTAGTTAAACAATGTAGTGAAATAAGTCATACAGTGTATGATCTTCATTCAATTTTGTGTATGTCATGATGTCCTAAAATTCCAAAAAAAAAAAAAAGATAATCTATTCAGGCGTCCTTGGTGGTTGTAGAGTGTTGGGTGCTGCCTAATATTAAAACTATACGATTCATATTGAGCTCAAAACCACTCCACAACCCACTCAAATATCAAAATGAGATGTTTATTTGATTCATAGCAAGTAATCTAGCCAAAATGGGAAGTTGAGATTCAAATTGGACAATGGACTTGGAGCTTCTCTATGCACACACTTGTGCCCAAGCCCCCCTGCACTACACATTTCCCAACATCTCCACCAACATCATCACAAACACTACCACAAGCACTTAATACCTCTAACCACAACCACTCATTACGCAAGGCCCCTGCCACCACATCCCAACACCTCCATTAATCACCCAACAACACCCATATCCACACCCACCCATAACCCCAGCCCCTACCACCACATCGCCACATTACTGCAAAGATGATATTTGTAAGAATATATAAATCTTAGAAATGAAAATACGTAGTTCCAACCAACCAACTAAAACAATCAACTTTAAGATTACCAAGAATCCATATGCAACATTAGTTGAAAATGAAATAAAATTGAGCAGCAATGCATTAGGTATATTGATTTTGTAAACTCAATATTATGATGAACTTAACTCAAAGACCTCATAAACAATTCAAATATGAAAACCTCTAAATCACAGGGTGGAGAATGAGTGAGGTAAAGATCATCACTTCCATAACCAATTCAAAGTCAAAACTATAGCATAAAACAGAGATAGGAAATAAACTACAAACCACCAAAGACCTAACTCGGGCTAAAGACCAAAACATCATCTGTACCTCATTCTTTAGTGATTGGAATATTATTTGAATTGGCCAAAATAACATAGACATTGATTATCCATAGATTATTGTTAGCTTTGGCAATGCATCCAATATAGGCTCCACTTCATCTATCTCACACCCTAAAAATATGTAAATAACAATTAGAAGATAATACTTAGATGAAGAAGAGAGACAACATAAAATTTGAAACTCTAGTGACAGCACAGTGGGAAGGAAAAAATACACTTACAATAATTTCATAGGGGGAACATGAATATAAGTATATTTACCATGTATATAATAAACAAAATCAAAGTCTTCAGTAGAGAGACTGGAATAGCATAGTCCTTTTCTGGTTCTTCAGGCAATTGCTGGTGAATAGGGTCACCTGCAGCACAATTTTTCATTAGCTTATAAAATCGTAAAGGGCACCCTTAAACCGCAAATCCTCATATAATTAGGTCTCTATATACTTAACTTCCATAACCAAAAAAGTTAGAAATGAATTGTTGAATTATCAGCAACCAAAGGGCCCATGTAAATTTGTGATAGCATATATACTAAAAAAAAAAATAATTGAGCCTTGCATTAGACGTGTAATTCCAAAAGCTCTTTGACTTGAAACGCATGACAAAATCTTCGTATAACAATTTGTGAAGGGGAGTTGCTATTTTTCTCCATCTATTAGTTACTCCCTAGACATTCATTGATACACATCTCTATATTCTATAGTAATGTGTCTACAAATCTGGAGAGGCCTCCAAAATATACAACATCAAGAAAACCAATTCCTAGAAAAATAACAAATTAAGCACTATTATTACCAAAAACAAAATCTTAAGGCAAACCCATCTTGAAGGCAATACAAAAAAAACAAAAGAAAAGAAATGTGTAATGAATTCATATCAAGTACAATAGAAAAAATCAATGAAACTATGAATACAATCAAAAATAAGTGAAATTCAAAATATAAATTCTCAAAACTTTTCAGAATCTTGACAAATTTCCTAATCAATTCCTATATATGGGAAGTGATGCTGGTATTCTCAGTGGAGAAAGGGGGACTTGTCTGGTACAGAAACCTTAAAGTGTCTACTTACTACTCCAAGTTCTTTAATCTTGATTGGAAGAATCTACAATACCAGACACGTTGGGACAATCCTGCAATAAAGTTGCATTACAATGCATGTGCCAAACCAATTTCAACTGGAGTGTGGTTCAACAATCACACAAAACAAAAATTAGTTTCAGAACAAACACAAATTTCACCGATATATAATCTATAATATAAAATAAAACAAAACAAAAATCAGTTTTCATAAACTAAAAAAATTACATGCGTGCTTGTTGGTAGTTTCGTTGGGTGAATCCGAGGCCCCATGCAAAATTACTACAAAAACTTGCACGCATTAGAAATAAATCTTAGGAGAATAGGTAGAGATTGAAAGAGAAAAGAGAGTGAGAACGTGTGTGGGTGTGAAAAAATAGAAGGCATCCAGGGGGAAGGGGGTTAGCAGTCCCAAAAGAGACAGAGAGGAGGAGGAAAAATACCTGAGACCCAAGAAAGAGAGAGGGTGGCGCAGGTGTTATGGCTGATGGAGAGAATAAGGCTAGAGCTCTGACGGTGGTGTTTCCGTGTTGTTCGACTATGGGAGAGAGAGAGAGAGAGAGAGATTAGGTTCCTCTTGCATTTAGTTTTTTGGGGCAACACTTAGCTGAAATCAGAAAATTCAAATAGAACCACAAAAAGAAAAGATTAGGTTCACTCTTTTGCAAACATCTGAAAACCCATAAAATATAAACCAAAAAATAAAACTCAAAATATCATGAAAGTGAATACCCCAACATAGACAATCTTGGATTTTCCATAGAAAATAGGTATGGGTTGGGTGCATGTTTGTGCAGGTGTTTGCACAAATATGTTTGTGTGTTTAAGTGTGTGTGTGTGTGTTGTGTTCGGTGTGCACTTTGTGTGCAATGGGTGTACTGTGTGTGCGATGGGCGTGTGTGTGTTTTGTAAAGAGAAAGAGATGGCAGGGTTATAAGACACAAATGGGAGGGGGGATTTTTTGGTTTTTTATTACTCAGAATTATATCTCGAACTATAATTTAACACAAATGAATTAACAACAAAACATAATACAATTACCGCAGGCTTTGTGCACCTACCAAACTCACCAGTCATAAGTATGTTGATTGACCATTTCTTTTGGTGCATAAAAAACATCAATAATCTTATGGTTGGACTTGATAAATAAAAAAGACCACACCCAAACACATGACACATTTAAGAAAAAGTCTAAATAGTTGGACCCAATATGTTAAAGAAGAACATAGGCAAAGTACATTCGACTAAACTAAATAATTAAAACAAAGACAAAGTTCAAATGTAAACATTAAAATGTAGTAATTTCAAATGAAAATTGAATTGCAGAAAAAATTATCAATCTAAATACGATTGCAGCCAATATTGAGAAACAACTCACTTGAGTTGTTCTTCAGAGTATTTAGTGTACCACTGTAAGACCCCATATTAAAATTAAAAAAGAATAATATTATCTTAAGATGAATAAAATGATGGTAGAAACATAGAATCATTGTTGAAAGACTGGTTGTAAAGCTTGAGTTTTGCGCATATTTACGTTGAGATAAATGGAGTTTTGGAGATGTTTGGATTGAAAAGTGTGGCTAAATAATTTTGTAAATATTTTTAGGTCAAAATAAGGTTTACAATAAATCCGTAAGGTTGAAAAACATTGGAAAAGATTATATGAGAAATATATTAGAAGTATTTCGAAGTTAAGACCTATTTTGGAAAAGATTTTGGTATAAAGGAATTTGACACTACCTTAGTATTTTAGTCATAACTTTTTAATCATAATTCTAATTGAGCTAACTTTTGGACAATAGAAACTAGACTTCTAGTGCTATAAAAGTGTATTTCGCGAACATTTCCTGAATGGGCTTGTAAATAGGTAAAAATCAAGCTGGAAGTCGGAGGTATGCTATCAGACACGTCCAAACGAGAGAAACACGTGTCCAGACGCACTGGGCAGAAGTTGAACGATCTGTGTTGAGAGTTTTTTCCAATTTTGGCATTATAAATATCTAAGGAACGACCCTTAGGCCAATGTTTAGCAATTGTTCGTCCAAGAAAACCCTAGAAAGCTTGAGAGGAAGAAAGAAAAGAGACACGGGAAGGATTCTCGCGTCGGGATTGATTCAAACACGCTAGGCTTGTATTCAATTATCGAATTAAAGGTAGAGATTTCTTCCTAAACTTGTTCATTGAGGCTAGGGTCAATATATATGTGTATGTTTTGATTCTAAATCGTATGTATATGTTATGAAATCATTGGTTCTTGATTTTCATGCAAATCGTATCATTTTTTGAATAAGGTTACCATTTGATAGCCATAAAAACTCTCGTTCTTGTTATCAAAACCCTAGTTTTTAAGAAATATTAATTTTGCCCTTGAGATTCTATTTTTCTTGATTTAAAAGCTCTAATATTTTGTTAGAGCAATAAAATTATATTTCTTAATGTTCTCTTGCATGTTTTCTTGAGTTATTCTATTGGAAAAATACCTCTGGAATTATGGTTCTTAGTTTACATGTTATTTGGTGAATTAGTTTTGTATTGCATATCTTGTGTGGATGTTTTGATGAACATGGGTGACCGTTGATCAGGTATCGTAGAGTGGGTAAATGCGTTTCTCACTCTGAGTGGGTTTGAAGGATCTCTATCACTCGTAGTGGGGTTGGTGTCTTACAATGACTAAACCACTATTCGCTCACGAGTATCGAGGATAAGGGCTAGTATACTATTCCTGTGTTGGATTCGTCACTGTCGATGCGTCAATGTACGCCCTTCCTAAAATTTTGTATCTTTACGAGAATTGGGGGTGTGTGTGTGGGCCAGGATATTCTCATTGTGTGTATTCATGTGAAGTTTTACTATATACCTGAGATATAGTGTTGGTAATGGTTTGTTATCTGAAAGTTAAGTTGGTTTTGCTTCTTCATTTAATTTATTGCTACTACGTAAACTTGAGATATAATAAACTGTCACTTTTTATTTCAAAAGTTATATATGATATTTTATAAAATGAGACCGACATATTTTAACTTAGTGCTCACCCCTTAAAAACCACATCTTTTTCATATTATTGTCTAGAGGAAGAGCTCGGATTGAATGAGCAGGTTGATCTCGAGGCTGGAGAGGGTCAGTATAAGGATTCTGAAGTGGAGGCTTAGAGATGTAGTTCTGATTATTGAATTTGGAGACATTTTTGTGAAACAATGTTTTATTTAGTTTAATTATTCCACTGCTAGATACTATTTGGTTTAAAATTGTAAGTTGAAAAAGTTATAGTGTTTTATTGACTTTAGTATTTATTCTTTGTTAGATAGATGCATAGTTTATTATTTAATGGTTATTATAAATGCTCTCATGATTGGATGGTTTTTAGATGGTAATGTCTTCTAGGGTGGATTTTGGGGCGTTATAACCACTCAAGGATTTTATTCCATTACTAACTACTTAGACCTGTGAAGACTACACTGAGCAGTGTAAATTATAGTTGCAGCTAATAAGAATGGCGGAAGCTTGAGCATTTCATACTCCATCAAGAAAAGTTCAATGATAAAGAAGGACATAAGCTTGAGCTAAATCAATATAGTTGATCACGTCACATAACATCATTAACGTTGTTTTAACATATAAAAATGGGCCTAAAATGCATTTAACTTTAGGTAAAATCCTAATGCTAGCAATTTAATCATATTGAACTTCCTTAAGGAATCAACTAAGTTTAACTTATAAGGAATCAACGAAGTTCAACTTATAATTATACACAATTATAAGCCAAAAAAAGAGGTAAAATTATGCTTTATCTTGAAAAAACAAAAAAAAGGAAAAGTAATAAAAGACCTATAATGAGCTAAAAAATTAGACGATTAAAGATAGTGACACCTCCCCTAAGGAAGAACACCCTACTTATAAACCATAGTTACATACGTCGCAAGTGGTGACCATTACACAAAACCTTCAACCTTAAAAATCAAAATGAAGTCTAATTCAACCACTCAAAAGATTAAGGAACAACAACAATATTATCTTGCTAACCCCTCTACCAATTCCCACCCCTAATCTTTCTTATCACATGTCTCTTAAGTTAAACACTAATCATCATCCTTCATACTTCTAAAAGTGGGAACATTTGAGACATGCGAAGTAGGTGGAAAATACAATTGCTTAGAGCATGTGTCTTCTAATTTTACTTTCATTATTTTTGCTCAATCTTCTCAATCATCTTGAAGGAGTATATTTTTGAATTAAAATACCTATTAAAGCAGATGTTAATGAGCAAAAAAAGAAAGAAATACCCAACTAGAGAACACAAGTGGTTTCAATAAAAACATTTAAATGATTAAGGTTCTAGCAAATTTTCGAGACAACCTAAACTAACATCTAAAAACATCAATTTATCACACACCTTCATTTCCAAATACAAATATCGTAAATGTTCTCGTGATTACAAATAGGCATACATAGGTGTTCTCGGGGTGTGTGTGTGTGTGTGTATGTATGTGTGTGAGAGAGAGAGAGAGAGTATGTGTATGTGTGCATGTGCATGTGCATGTATGGGGCAAATTTTTTTAAAAAAAAAGATGTAGCAGGTTAGAAAAAAAATTGCTAAGGAAAAATTTAAGGCTAAAGACAAGGTGAGTGTGTGTGTAAATACAGGGCAAGCGTCCAAAAACAAAGAAAAATACCTGCCAAAAAATGGAGCAATCACGAATAACAAAACATATACAATCACATTGATATTGATGTATACAACCTCTGACCCGTTAACAACTCAAACAAACAACAACACAAGAACAAAAAGGCTCAATAGAAAACTCAAAACAAAAAATTTGAGAATTTAACAAAATAGTAACTGTGTTACAACAAAAAAAAACAAAGAACCAAAATAACAAAGAAAATTACCCCTACAACTCCCAAAAGAGAAGAAAACAAAAATTCAATTTTTCAAACAAATAATTGATCAAACCCCAAGAATTCAATTGGAGCAAAACATAGCTCCACCAAAGCTGTCAAAGAATGTCCACCTTGTGATTGGCCTCCAATCAGTTGGGCAGTTAAGTTTGTCACATCCTCTTTTATGCTACTCTGCAAATGAACAAATCAATGCAAAAAAAAAAATTAGCAACAAAAAAATTAAAACAGGAAAATAGATGGTAAAATGAACAAACAAATGAGAGAAAAATAAACAAATGAAATAGATCAACAAAAAGTATTAAGCTGATAAACCACATTCAGTCGAACCTAATTGCAATTGGAATCAATTTCTTGATCTGAGGCTCCATAGCTCTTTGGGGAATTTCGTCGAACATATGGTGGAGCTGGTTGGTGGTCGGTGGTCTTAAAAATAAATTAGTTCATAAGCCCCATTTGACACAAATAAAAGTTCATACATCATTAATGGAGCCTTAATGGAGTTGGAAATATCACCTTAATGCAGCCTTCGAGCTTTTTTTGCGGCTTCAATGACCTCTCATTAGATGGAGAACCTCAAATTAAAGACTTAAACAAAAGATTAAAAAATTCATTATACTCACAACAAAAGAAAAGAGGTTAGTGTGTGTGAGATTTGATACTTGGTTATTGGCACCGCCGCTAGCGTCATCGCTGTGGCTGGTTGGTAACATCAGGGTGTAGCATCGAGGTTCTCACAAGTGGCTGGTTGGCGGCGTCAAGATTTGAAATCAGAGAGAGAAGATCATAAAAGAGATCAAAGAGAGAGAGAGAGAGAGAAAGAGAAAAGGAGGAAGGGTTTTTGGCTGTGGTAAACGGTGGTGGGTGGCGTTGGTGATGGTGATTGGGGATGGAATGTATTCTCCCAACATGGAGCAGAGAGGGGGCGAGGGGTTTGTGGGTGGGTCTAGGAAGAGAGAGATGGGAAGGGGGAGACTGGAGTGTATATGTATTGGAGAGATATTGAGTGAGTGAGTTGTGTAATAGAGGAGAGAGACAGTGAGAGAAAGGTGTGATAGTGAAAAAAAGAGAGGAACAAATAGAGTAATGAATGATATGTGAGAGAGAAATTTCAAATTATAAGTAGATTTTGTGGCCGTTTGATTAGTGTATTTGAGGTCGTAGGATGTGCTTGTTGAAGCTGTCCTATTTTATATTATAAATATAATATATATATACACACTCGTAAGGTCAGGTAGCGTAGGAATACAAAAATTTGATAAGTATTCCGTATTCCTATCGATTTTTTTGGTTAATTGATTAATAGGGTAGGGTTAGGTCAGGTAGGGTAAGAAATTATGGGTAATCGTAAATTTGAACACCCCTAATGAAAACGGTTGTGGAGCATCTCAAAATCATTCAAGCCATGAAGTATCCCTGTCAATTTCTATTGCAAGACCTAATAGCAATAACGAAGAAAGCATATATCCCTAGCTAACCCCAAATAAATTTATCTCGTTCTCCACCAACAGGCAGATTATCTATTTCTCCAACAAGTTCACTTGACTCCCTTTGTCTCTTTCTCCTTGAACTTGTTTCTCCACTATTTCCGTAGAGAAAATGGATTAACAGGAAAGCCAGAAATCAGCATCTTAAATTGTGTGAAGGTCTAATGTCATAGGATTTTGCTAATGGAGCATTTTTTTTTTCATTTTCTTTTGAGATTTCCAAACAAACTTGATATACAGAAGATAAAATTGTGATGTCTATTTTCTCCACCTTCCCATTGCTCATGAAAAGGATATGGGGAACATAAATTCAATTCTTTTGGTGTTCAATTAATTTTCCTCAATTCAAAATTCTACAAGGAGAATGTTTTCCTCGCTTCTCAGTTCTATTGCCATCTCACATTTTTCTCTCCCCTCCCCCTCTTATTGTGGAATTTTAATGGTTGCTTTGTTAGTACTTTTATTCTAAAAATATATGAGGGTTAAACTCTTATCAAGTTAAGAAGAACACGTTTTTTTTTTGAACTAGAACTTTGTATCAATTTAACTATTAGAAACATAATCAAAGAGTAAGATAGCCTTCAACTCTGCCATATTGCAACCTTTTTAGTTCAGAGGTAGAGACTTTGTTCAACAAGATTTGGCTAGCCAATGTTTTTGTTGCTTTGTTGTTTGTTCTCGGTGTGTGGGAAAATAGGAGTTTCAAAGTTGCTGTGCAATGCCTGATGTCCTCAATCAATAATGAAATCTTCTATAGAGGGCCATGCTCGTTCGTGCTAAGTAGTATAACTTCTCTGTGATCACTCTCAACCACTGCAATATTCAAGAAGAACAATTTAATAACTTCTAAGAGAAACTCCAAGATCATGTGTCTTGATTCTCGGCCTAGAAAGGGACTACGACGAATGAAGAATTATTCGATCTAATATTCTTTAAAAGTACAACCTACAAGGGAAAAATGAATGTCCCAATAGTAGACTTCTAACTTTGATCTATTGATTTAGATTCATCAAATGATAATCTTTGTTTTTTGCTTTTTTTTCTTTAAGTTTTTTTGTGTTTCTTTTTTTGAAAAAGTGTTTGTCCTTATTTTACAAGTAAGTGGGATAATATCCCATTCATATCTCAAGAAGTTTTAGTTTTATGACTCACATCTTTCACCTGAGGGTGAGGTACTACCATCATGGTGTTATCTCACCCTAAGTCCCCGTAGGTAACACCCACAAACGAAAAGGAATGACTATCACTTTACTTCTTCAAAAATTGATTGAAAGTTTTGTATTGCATTGATTCTGCGAACACGAGTTTGGAACATGTAAATTTTCATGGGATCCACTCATCTTTTTAAGTAAATTTTTGTGGGCACGTATTTTACTTCGCGAGTAAAGTAATGTATGTTGGGCTTTTGTGGAGCCTAGTTTTTTGTGTTGATCCGAATGATGACCCTACCCGGAATAATGTTGCGTAGTTTTTAATGAGAAATTTTTCTGAGGTCTAGTTCATGGAGCGGAGGCTTGGGCCAATAGGCCCAAGCCGTAGCGCTCATGGACAAGCCTCGTGGAGGTTAGGGATCTTCATGAAAGAGTTGGATAAGGATCAAGATAATTCCAAATTATTTAGTGATAGTCAGAGTACAATACATCTGGTGAAGAATACATCCTTTCATTCAAGGACCAAGCATGTCGACATAAAGTATCATTTTATTCGCTCTTTGTTGGAGGATGGGTAGTTCACTTTGGAGAAGATTCACACAAGGGATAATCCAGTAGACATGTTCACAAAAGTGGTTACTGTAGAGAAGTTGAAGTCTTATTCAGTTTATGTGGGTCTCTTAGCCTAAGGACAAGAGGACAAGTGGTAGGGATGAGGGACTGTTTCTTTTTTGGGAGGATTGCGGTTGATGTTGATGATCGAACTAGTCTCCAAGTGGGAGATTTGTTGAGATTTTTGTGGAGACTAGTTTTTTGTGCTGATTCGAATGGTGACTTGGCCCGGAATAATGTTGCATGATTTTTAATGAAAAAAATTTTGAGGCTTAATTTATGGAGCGGAGGCTTGGCTGATAGGCCTAAGCCATAGCGTTCGTGGACAAGCCTAGCGGGGGTTGCCCCCGGGAAAAAAAATTTGGGCCTGTTTTGTGGCCCAGTGCGCAGGACATATAAAACTCATTATTTTGATGATTAGTGTTTACAGTGGATTGTACAGCCGTCCTTGTAACTCTCCCTCTGAATAGTGAAATCCCTGCAGCTTCGTGGATGTAGGCAAATTACCGAACCACGTAAAAATCTTTGTGTCTTGTTCTTTCTTGTTTCTCATTATTTTATGTTCTTTATTTGTTCTTCGATTGTGTGTGTTTGTCTGTGGACTTTAAGTGTGTTCAATCCCAACAATGTAGTATATTCGTTTGCTCAAGAGTAAAATGTGAATGGAAAAATATACTCTAAAGTTGACTCACTTGGAATATGAAAATATAGTTTGGAACATTTAGGATTTAACATCAATCCCACATTGCTTGGGTAAGGGATCTTCAATAATCATATATACTCCTAGATTATTCAAGGGGTTGGGCCTCAAGAGGCACTCCATTTTTGTGTACTAGAGAGAACGTAGATTGGCTTGGATTCATCCACAATCGAGTGCACCATCGCTGCCACCCCGAATGGGGTTAGTGTGGTTGTGGTCCAACGTTATCCTTTTGGGTAAAATTAGTTTGCTAATAGGTCATTAATATCTTATCCGATTTTATTTTCTAGATATTTGAATTGAAATTTCACACCTCTTTAGATTTAAATTTCCCACTAGTCTTGATTTGAATTTTCTGACTGTTCGTGAATGGGCACCTCTGGTGCTTTTCTAGGTTGTATCTCATTAATGGTGGCTATTCCAAATTGCCACCTCTACATTAGTATGTAGATATGTCTATAAATATGTCCATAATCATTATACATTAGTACTTACAAATTCTTCATTAATACAGTCATTACATTAAGGGTGACAATTTTTGACATAACATGAAAATACAACTCGAACTCGATACAAAACTTTTAGGTTAGTGTTGATCATTTCTCGGTACGAACCCATAAATGACACAACTCATTAAGACAAATAATAAATGTGTTGAATTAGTGTCAAATATGAAAAATATTAAATTGACACGATTAACACGTTTAACTAATATTATAGAAATTAAATGCAAATTATTTGTTATTATTGCATGTTTATTATTGAGTTATTTGAATAATTACGTAGTGTAAGGTAGTTAATTGTGCATAATTGTTTAGTTCCTAGATTTTACCTCTTTTTTATAATGTTAACCCATTTTGTAGGTAAATTAGTTAATTTGAAGACTTGAGGGGGTGAATGTGTGAAGGGTAGAAAATCTAGAGCAATCTGAAGTAAAAAAGGATTAAATTGCCTTGCTTCCGAAGGGATGAGAAAACGTGTTCGGACACAACTTACAAAAGCTGCAAGAAGAACCTGTGCATTCGAACAGTCTAGAATGCGCGTCCAGACACAATAATAGAAAACCTAGGTTGATGCATTGTGTCCGGACGGCAGAAAACATGCACCCGAATGTGAGAGACAAAATGCTAAAGGATGGTTGTTTAGGTTGCCTAGGGTTTTGGGTTTCCAAATTCACCTATAAATATGTTGAACTCTACATTGTATGAGATCTTTTTTCTCCCTAGCAGCTTTTAGATTGTTTCTGATTTTTAGAGAATTCTCATGCCTTGGGAGCAATTCATTTATATTCTTTAGCTAGGTATGGTTTTATGATTGTGATCTGGTTAATTGTGTTATGCAATTTATTCTTCTTGATTCGTTAATGTTATATCTTTTCTTTTATTCAAGATTGATTGAATGATTTTTAGCAAATTTTTATTCTCTATACAATTATTTGGTTGTTCATTAACTTGATTGAATTCTTGGTATGAACAATGCCTATAACTCCCTGCAAGTTTATAGAACTAAATCTTTAAGTCTTATTTTCAAATCAATCAAACTAATTATTTTTCAAAGTTATATATTTTGGTTGATTACACTGACTTTGTAAATCAACTAAGTTAATCATAAATTGCATAATTAAAATTATTCTGCGAACATGATTAATTCCAGATCCCGAAGCAAAATGGTTCTTTCTCCCTTTGATAGTTCCTTTCTAATTTCATGCAATATTTTTATAAAAAAAAAAATCAATCTTCAAATAATTTTTACTAGTTCCCTTTTTCCTATTTTGGTTTACTTCGATCTTTGTGATACCACCTTTGAATATTACTACTTCTTGACCCCTACACTTGGATTTATCTATTAGACGTCAAGCACTGGGCCAAGTGAGTAGGGTTCGTTGCACCCAAGGTCCATTAGCCCACATCTATTCATGTTTTCAGAAATTTTCTACATTTGTTGCCTCTCTTTGATGCCTTGCTTCTTCTCTCAGATTTATGGGACTAGTCATTTAGATCTCCCGCTACCATGCATGCATGGTTGAAGTTATCCTCTATTTTGCTTATATTTTCTCGATGCTCCTTATTTGACAAGTTTGGACTCCCATAGATACCTATGAAGATCCATTCTGCAAAAGTATTTATGTAGATTAGATCATGTGTATGACTTGGTTTGTTATTTCTAAGACTTGAACTATTACCCTTGTAGGGTCCCGATACACCCAAAAACCTACTAATCCCCCTTTAGGTTCCACATTTTCAAAGTGTGAAAGGCCAAATTGTTCAAAAAAATTACCAAAGATGGAGCTTTGGATTCTAGTTTCCATTAGGACCACTAGGTCAAGGTTGTGGGTCATGTAGATATTAGTTATTGTTCTCCTGAATTGTTGGCCACTCGCTCCTTTGTAGTTCTATGTAAGGATTTTCTTTGCTGACATGAAAATAGTTATGGGGAACAAGGAGTCAGGATGCCATCTCAGTATCCTCTTGACCTTTTCCCTCTAATCGTAAAGGGATGGGTTTGGTCTCATTGTAACCACCATGAACTTTGGAAGGTCTGGACTGAGAGGGTAGGCCTCTGTGCTCAATCAAAACTTCTGATCGCCCAAGCCACCTCTTTAATCCAAAGTGCCTCCTCTTCTGCCTGAAATACGAGGCCCACTGTGTTGACATTAAGTTGGGTTACTCATATTAGAGGATGATCTAGCCAATCAGTGTAGGGGGACTAATCCAGAAGACACCGTCTTGCATTTGGATCTATCTGAAGGTTTAATGTTTCTTAGATCTGGATTTGTTTGAGTAGAAAAAAGATAGGGAAAAGATCTGGGTTATTTGTTACTTGTGTTGGACTTTTCTATTCCACTTATTGGGACCTATTTGATTAGGCCACTCCAAAAGTATTGTTAGATTTTTTGTTAGAGACAGGCATGTTTAGTTACTTGTGCCATTTTCTTCAGTTGACCGTTGTGAGTGACTAGCCATTAATAATGTTCCAGTTGCCTTGCCTTTCCCTTTTTCAACGTTCTCCTTGTTGACCCATTACTTATCTAAGCATGGTTTTAATGATGATCAAAACATCTGCACTATGATCTAAACATGTAACTTAAATGTGTAGTGTGCAAAGAGGAAATGAAGAAAGGAACACATAAGGAAGGATGAACACAAATGATAGATAAAATGTCATTTGGCATGCCAGATGAGGAACCGACATATTGGTTCATGGTGAAGCGGCATGCTAGATACTAAAGAGGCAGGCAGATCTACGAGCTCTCAATACTTTTTTCGGCAAAGTGAACTGAAAGCCTCTGCATGATTCTGGCATACTGGATGGAGAAGCGGCAGGGACTTCAAATACATATAAGTATTGATTCGGTATGCCAAATGGGGAACTGGTATACCGGTTTGTGTACGTTGAGCATGGTGACGACTACTTTTGCCAAATATTCAAAATGCTTTGACTTCCAAGTATAAATAAGGGTCTTCAATACTTTGCTACCTGGTATGCATGAGCTAGAAGCCAAAGAGATTTTAATCATTCTTGAGTGATTTATTTCATTGTAAAGAGATTTAAAGTGTTGAATTTCTTCTTCTTGTTGAATCTTTGTAAAGCAAGAGAGATGATAGATTGTTATCTTCTTGGGTGACATATTATAGTGAGGTATATCATCTTGTACTCAAGGAAGAAAAGTGTAAGGGTTTTTATCTCACCAATTGAAGAGTTCAAGTAAAAGAGAAAAAAGGAACCTCCAAGGGGAGATGGAAAAGAGAACGTAGGCAAAGTGTTGGGGCCGAATCTCTATACATTCTTGTGTTTGCTTTCTCCTTCTCTCTTTACTTTGCATTTTGTTTATTACTTATTTACACACTATCACTCACTTTTTATCCAACCAATATTTAATAATCCATATTTATCAATTTCACAAATAATGAAATTGAGATTTTAAATTGGGCAACAATTAGAAAACCTAATTCACCCCCCTCTTAGGTTGGTTTTTGGGCCAACAATTAGTATTAGAGTAAGGACTCTAAGGTTCTTGTGTAAATACAATTAGAGTTAAAAGATAATGGCAACACTAGGAGGAAACATTGTAGAGGGTCAATCCATTACTAGACCTCCATTCTTTAATGGAAATAACTATCAGTATTGGAAAGCTAGGATGAAAAATTATATCATCTCACAGGATAATGGATTATGGGATATTATTGAAGATGGATACACAAAACTCTCCTCGGAGAAAAATGATTGAACTAGTGATCAACAGAGTGAACACACTTTAAATGCTAAGGCTATGAATACATTGTATTTTGCATTAGACAAATGAGGATTTAATAGAATATCCACATATGAGACAGCTAGACAAAATATGACATATATTAGAGGTCACATATGAGGGAACTTGTAAACCCCCACACTTTTATTTTATAACTACATAGCAAGTAATTATTTTTGAAGATGCTTATATGTGTAATGATGTATGTATGAAATATGTAGATTGTAAGAGTAGAAATAAAAATGTTAGTTGAGGTAATAAGGCATGTTGTAGAAGTTTGGAAGTATTCCGGAGTGAAATCATACTTTAGAGAAAATTTGGAAATTTTGGATTTTGGACACTTCCTAGTATGTTGGCCATAACTTTTTACACTAATGTCCAATTGATCTGAAATTTTGACAGAAGATAGTAAACACCTGGAGCTACAAAAGTGTATTTCACAAACATTTCCTAAATTGACTCCTAAATAGGTTAAAACTGCTTTGAAAGTTGGGATAGAAAGTTGTCACCGTCTAGACGCCCAAGGCCCGTCCGGACGGTACCATATATATTTACCCAGATCAGTCGCAATTTTTCCTCAATTCTTGCCTTCTAAATACACCAAAGCCACCTCCTTCACCCCATTTCACCCATTTATAACCCTAGAGAGCTTTGGGGAGGAAGAAGGAAGAGGATTCTCACCTCAAAGTAGATCAAATCCTCAAGGTCTTCACACCAAACTAAAGAAGAAGGTAGGGATTTTCTCTCAATCTCTCACATTGAGGCTAGGTATATATATATATGTGTCTTTCTCTAAATCTTGGGTATGTATTAGAAAATCTTTGATTCTTTATATTCTTGCAATCAATGTCATGTTTTGAACCATGTGATGGTTTGGTAACCATTATATCTTTCTTTTTCATCTTTAAATATTGACTTTTAAGGAAAATGGACTTTTCTCTTGATATTTCCTTGGTTTTCACTTGCAAAACTTAGTGTTTG
This sequence comes from Ilex asprella, assembly GCA_023539305.1. Lineage (NCBI taxonomy): Eukaryota > Viridiplantae > Streptophyta > Magnoliopsida > Aquifoliales > Aquifoliaceae > Ilex > Ilex asprella. Next base: position 26,252,312 of record CM042196.1, read on the forward strand.
ATATTGTGCAACAAATGATGTTTATAATGATCTCTTGCTTATTTTCTCTTCAATTATTCTATAGTAATGTACATGTGAAATTGAGGATTTTGGTATATGCTTGTTGTTTTGAGAAATAATGGAGTATGGTATCTCTTGGAGGTGTTTGAATGATCATGGGTGACCGTTGACCGGGTGTCGTAGAGTAGGTAGCCACGTTTCTCACTCCGTGTGGGTTTAAACTATCTTACCACTCGTAGTGGGGTTGAGCCTTGAGAGGACCAAACTACTATCGCTCACGGGTGCCGTGTATGAGGATTAGTATACTATGTCTGAATTGGATTCGTTATTACCGGTGCATTGGTATGGGACAATGTAGTCGATAAACGCCCTTCCCGAAGTTTGATATCCTTGTGAGGATTTGTGTGTGTGGGTCAGGATATTCTCGATGTGCTTATTCATGCGATGTCTTACATCAGACTTGAGATACATTTTGGTTATGGTTTATTATACCAGAAATGGTTTCTACAAGAATTTTGGAAAGTATTGGAGTCAGCAAGAACTTGTGAAAAACGATTTATGGTGGAATAGTTTATTATTTGTATATTGATTTTATTCATTGTGGATATGATTAACTTGGAAATGATTTCTATTTGGAATGGTTATATATTGGAGAATTGGTTTTACTCTTATACTTAATTATTGCTACTGTTTAAACTTGAGATCTATTGAAATGTCACAGTTTTCCTTCAAAAGCTATATATACTATTTATGAAATGTGACCGACTGTTTTATATATTTTTCTAAACTCTGTTGGAGTTTGGGAGGATTTTCAGAGCTTCGTGCTTACCCCCTACAGTTAAATATTTTACAGACTATGAGCTTCGGTCCTTATGAGTCGGGCCATGGAGAGACTTCATTAGAGGGATACTTGGATCCCAAGTGGGACATCTAGAGATGTTGTTTTCTTTTGTTCTAGACTGGGATATTCTTTTGAAACACTATGTTGTCTAGATTTCTTTTGTAATTTCCGCTGCGCTATAATAGTTAATGTTTGAGAATGTAAAGGCCAAAGATGACATATTCTTTTGGGATAATGTTGTAAATATTTATAGATGAGGGATGATGTCTCATTTATTTATGGGTTATCTTAGTGCTCTCATAATGTAAATAATTTTAGATAGTAATGTCTACTTATAAATGGACCCGGTGTGGTCAATGTAGTATAAGTGCACAGGTTGTGTTTTGGGTAGAGCTCCCCGTACAAACGAGACTCTGCCTGAATTCCGTTAAATTAAGGACCCTTGGTATTTGGGGCGTTATAGAACTAATAGAGTTAAGGAATCAAAGATTAATATGCTTGTGCATGACTATGAACTTTTTAGGAAGGAACCCCAAGAAAGCATAACACAAATGTTTACAAATTTTACTAATATTGTAAGCTCTTAAATCTCTCGGTAAATTTTATGCTGATGAGAAACTTGTGAGAAAAATTCTTAGGTGTCTTCCACTATATTGGGATGCCAAAGTTATTGCCATCATTGAAGCCAAAGACCTCAAGGCTCTTCCACTAAAAGAACAACTAGGATCTTTCATGACATATGAGATGAATATCAAAGGGGATGAAGAGCTAGAAAAGAAGAATATTGCTTTCAAATCCACAAAGACAAGTAATAAGAACAATGACAAAGAAGAGAAAGAAAATGATGAAGAACTTGTTTTCATCATAAGAAGATTCAAAAAGTTCCTTAAGAATCAAGGTCCTGTGTGATGAAAATTAATATTCATTAGATGAAATATATGATGGCATGCATGAACTACATAATGATGTGCTCACTATTACAAAGAAATATAAAGATCTCAAGAAAAAGCTTGCTGGTGTTTCTAAAGAGAATGACACTTTGAAAATTGAGAATGAAAAACTCAAGGTTCAAAATGTCAATTTGAAAAAAGAATCTCAAGACTCCTCCTTACATAACAAACTTGAGGAAAAGATCATGGATTTGAGAAAGAAAAATTGTGACTTGAACAAAGTAGTTTCAAATTTCACTCAAGGAAGTGAAAATTTGGAAAAACTTTTGTCAAGCTAAAGATGTGTGTTTGATAAAACTGGATTGGATTTAATAATCATTCAAACCAAAAGGCCTACAAGAACTTCTTTGTTAAAGAATGCAAATCAAGGTATGTGGCCAAGACATACTATTATTGTCACAAAATAGGACATTTTACATATAATTGCTATGCTAGGAGAGCATGACAAAATAGGGCCATGCATAAGACTTTCACTAACTATAATAGAACCAAGATTAAGTGGATATCAAAGGTCAATCATTGATTGTGATGTGTAGGTGTGTTTCAAATCTATATACAAGACCAACAAGTGGTATCTTGATAGTAGATGCTCAAGGCATATGACAGGAGATAAATCCAAGTTTGCACAACTATCAAAAGAGGATGATGAATATGAAACATTTGGAGATAATGCCAAAGAAAAAATGATTGTTATGGGGAATATGGGTAAGATATCTTCACTCCAAATTGAAAATTTCTTGTTGGTGAACGATTTGAAACATAACTTGCTTAGCATAAATCAATTATGTGATAGAGGCTTACCTTTGAAGCTAATAGTTGCAATATAGAAACATAGTAGAAAATTGCATATTATTTGTTGCCAAAATAGTTAAAAATGTGTATTTTGTGGATCTTGATGACCTATAAAATCAAAATGTCAAATGTCTAACCTTAGTTAAAAATGAATCTTGGCTTTGGCATATAAGATTAGGACATTATAGTATGGATACACTTTCTAAACTTGTTAGAAAATACCTTATAAAAGACTTGCCCAAAGTCAAGTTTGAAAAGGACAAAGTTTGTCAACCATGTCAACTAGGAAAGTAATGCAAGAGTACATTTAAGCCCAAAAACTTCATTTCCACAACTAGCCATTAGAGCTCATTCACATAGATTTGTTTGGTCCATCTAATGTGATTAGTTTAGGTGGTAAAATGTATGCATTTGTCAAAGTTGATGACTACTCTAGGTACACATGGGTCTTTTGTCTTAGACATAAAGATGAAGCCATAGAGGTATTTAGAAATTGTTGTAAGAGGGTTGAAAATGAAAAGGGATACTTGATCACTCATATTAGAAGTGATCATGGTGGAGAAAGAAAGAATACTTGAATTGTTGTCTTCATAAAGGTTATGAATATGAATTCTCGGCTCCTAAAACACCACCCCAAAATAGTGTAATAGAATGAAAGAATAGGACTATCATAGAAATGAGTAGAACCATGCTTCATGAATATGGCCTACCAAAGTATTTTTGGGGTGAAGCCGTAAATTTTTCTTGTTACATCCTTAATAGAGCTTTAACTAGACCAATTATCAAAAAAAACTCCTTATGAGTTATGGAACAATAGAAAGCCAAAATTGGATATCTCAAAGTATTTGGATGTAAGTGCTTCATATTAAATACAAAAGACCACTTAGGAAAGTTTGATACAAAATCAGATGAGGTTATATTCTTAGTTTATTCACCCATAGCAAAGCCTATAGAGTCTTTAATAAAAGAACTCTTGTAGTTGAAGAGTCCATGTATGTAGTCTTTGATGAGTCTGATCCTTACTATTAGAAATAGAAATGAAGATGATGAAGAGTTGGACTTAGAATTTCAAATAAGCAAACTTAACATAGATAGTGACAATAATTATAGGAAGGATGATGGTGAAGAAAATGACCCACCTAGGGACATAAATGAACCTACTTAACAAGAATTTCTTAGAGAATATAGAAAAGTCATACATCATCCTCTAGATCAAGTCATAGGAGATCCTTCACAAGGAGTCAAACTAGATCAAGTCTTAGGAACATATGTAATAATCTAGCATTTCTATCTCATATAGAAACTAAGAACATAAATGAAGCTTTACAAGAAAAATCTTGGATTATGGCCACGCAAGAAGAACTAAATCAATTTGGAAGGAATGAAGTATGGGAACTAGTTCCAAGACCTAAAGACACTTCCATCGTAGGCACAAAATTGGTATTTAGAAGCAAACAAGATGAAGAAGGAAATATCACTAGAAATAAAGCTAGATTGGTGGCACATTGATATAATCAACAAGAAGGAATAGACTATGATGAGATCTTTGGCCCCATAGCTAGACTAGGAGCCATAAGAATGCTACTTGCATATGCATGCTATAAAAGTTTTAAATTGTATCAAATGGACGTTCAGAGTGCTTTCTTAAATGGCTTTATTTTAGAAGAAGTATATGTAGAACAACCACCCAATTTTATGGATGCACACAACTCTAATCATGTCTATAAACTTACTAAGGCATTATATGGATTAAAACAAGCACCTAGAGCTTGGTATGAAAGAGTTAGTAAGTTTCTTTTAGACGATGGATTCTCAAATGGGTAAAGTAGACACAATCTTATTCATAAAGCATGTACATGAGGATATTCTTATTGTACAAATCTATGATTATTATATTTATTTTGGTGCTACAAATGATAAACTATGTGATGATTTTGCTAAATGTATGAGCAATGAGTTTGAAATAAGCCTAATGGGTGAACTAAATTTCTTTCTTGGTTTGCAAATAAAACAAGGTAAAGAAGGAATATTTATAAGCCAACCCAAATATGCTAAGGACCTATTAAAGAAATTTGGACTATATAACTCAAAATCATATAGTACACCTATGAGCACATTACTAAAGCTTGACAAAGACAAAAATGGAAAGGATGTTGATATAAAGCCTTGTAGGGGATTCATAGGTAGCTTACTTTATCTAACGGCTAGTAAACCCGGTATTATGTTTAGTGTATGCTTATGTGCGAGATTTCAAGCCAATTCTAAAGAATCACACCTAAGTACGGTAAATAGAATATTAGATACCTTGGGGGGACCACAAGTTTGGGATTTTATATCCTAAGAGTTCATATTTTGAACACATTAGCTATTTGAATGCAAACTTTGTCGGGTGCAAAGTTGATAGGAAAAGCACTAGTAGCACATGCTAATTTCTTGGACACTCACTTGTTTCTTGGTTTAGCAAGAAACAAAATCCGGTTGCCTTGTCTATGACCGAGGTCGAGTGCATTGCCGCAAGATGTAGTTATGCACAAGTTCTTTGGATGAAGCAAACCTTAAAAGATTTTAATATAGATTTCAATCATATTCTTATTAGATGTGATAACACTAGTGCCATAAACCTTACCAAGAATCCTATACAACACTCTAGGACTAAACATATTGAGATAAGACACCATTTCATTAGAACAAATGCTCAAAATGGTGATATTGAACTTGAATTCGTTAGGACCGAAGATCAATATGCGGACATCTTCACCAAACCCTTAAATGAGGAGAGATTTATTTCAATTAGAAGAGAATTAGGGATTATAAATCCTTATGAATAGAGAAAATAAAGTAAACTTGAGAGTTAACAGTTAGAAAATTTAACAAAAATAGATGAACCAACATACCCATTATGAGATTCGACCGAATTGAAATGAATCGGTATACTAGATAGGGATACTGGCATACCGGTTGGCCTTAGAAGATTAAAAGTCGATTTTGGTTTATTTTTTTGGGCATAAAAATGTATTTTTGTTTAAAAAACTCTCAAATCCCTCACTACTTTCTCCATAAAACTCTTTGACTCCCATTTATCCTCTAACCCTAATTTCCTACTCTTTTAATACCTCTCACTATCTCTCTCTCTCTCTCCTCACACACACACACATTCGTTGACTAATCTTCAAAACGATAAATCTAAGTTTCTATCTATGGCTCCAAAGAAGAATAGTGGTATTAGGGAATCCTCTACTGCTCAAGAGATGAGATCTGATCTAGCATTTTTGATTGAAGAATGCCGAAATAGGTGGCCAAGGTATGAACACATGGATTTTTATGGGAGTTAGCTTATCGAATTAGAAAATGGGACAAAAACTTGAGGCTAAGAACATGCTTCAAGCCCCTAGGATCATTAACAAAATCATGATCAAGTCTATTCTTCCTAGAGGTGGTCACTATAATGAGGCGACTCAATATCAAGTTTTCTTGGTGATGTGCATTATGATTGGTAGGAAATTAAACTTGCCCTACATCATTATGCAATACATGCAGTTGGTTGAAAGAAGAAACACCAAGCTCCCTTATAACATGTTTTTCCCCAAGGTTTTTAAGGCCTTTGACATTAATTTAGAGCACGAGGAGTGCATTGCAGGGAAGAACTTCTTTGATAGCACCATACTTAAACAAATGGGGAATGAAACTTGTCTTAAGTTTCATATTAGACAAGAGGGGGAGAGAATAGAAGCAAGAGAAAAAGGTGAGAATATGGGTGAACAGGGGCAGGGTAGAGTAGTTGTGGGAGCTGCGGGTGAGAAATATGAGATGGAAAGAGAATAAGAGAATCTCTCACACACTATGGAGATTCAAGACCTTGATGATGCAGCTAAACGAGATAAGGGTGCATCTAGACCTTGACATGTTACCTATGAGGAGTTAGACAGCCTGAGTAGATCAGTGGCAACTCTCACTACTAGGGTGGTAGGCTTGCACACTAAACTTGATGATATGATGGGCTTTCTCCAAATGAGATTTGGGACACTACCTCATCCTCCAACACCACTTTCTGGTAGTGTTTATCATTTTAGTGATCCAAATGGTGATGCATTTATGGACTTGGGATTGTAGAGGATCGTGGACCATTACTCATAGTTAGCATTGACTAGGATGTCTACATCTTAGGACTTTTCGTTTTGTTTTCACTCTAAAACTCTTATAAGTCTTTTTGAGTGTTAGGATCTATGCTCTTAGAAGTCAGTTTGAATACAACTATGTTGAATGTTCTTATTTTTTCTTTAACATGCATGTTATTCCTTTTTTATGCTTAAATGATCTTTATGCTTAATTGTTATGATCATGATGAAGATATTCTAGCCTTGTGTACTTTTCTATTGCCTTTCATTGGGGACATGCATAAACAAAAATATATGACCTATGCTACATATGTGACACCCCGATTTTTTTGGGAGTGATTTAGTATATTTTATGTGATTTATGTGACTAATAGACAAAATTCATCAAATGAATTGAACAGTTCACGTGTTTTGGTTTAGACTAGACAATCAGAGCATCTAACGTACTTTCAAGTAATTTAGGTACAAATGATTTGTAATTTGGGCATTCATTCAATATCATAGTCTAAGTACCCAAATTCTATATTCATCCCAAAAGTAGTCCATAATCGACAGTATTACATTCCGTCAGTTTTGAAAACACACCAAAGCAACAAAACACAAGTCACAAAATCTAAAATTTTCCCGAGTGTTAACATAAAATATAATATCTCGTAAGCCAACTGAGCACAGATGTTCAAGATAGCTCTGGGAAGGAACCCCCGTCATCTCTTGGTCTAGTCCCTGCAAAATGTTAGGGTGAGCCAAAGCCTAGTAGGAAAATGATTATCAAGTGTTAATCTCATCTCACATGACATAGGTATACACGAAATTCTCAATTAATATTTATGACAAGTAAATATAGCAACGTTAGACTCATAACATGCTTAAAGCAATACATAGGACGTACCAACAAATAAAAAAAACGTTTGATTTAGCATGTACCTAATATTACCTATTCCTGTCATGGGTCACACTAGACTTTCAATCTTAGTCTATAATTAATTACACCAATACATCGTTTGTTATGCACAAACTCTTAGGGAATATCAGGTCCCTTCGAGGGCTCAAACCTCGGGTGTACCCCACCCCCTCGTCCTTAGATGCTTTCAATCAGGGCACGAGTAACCCTGCTCCACGGCGGATGCTATGCTTGATCAAGACTTATTCTGGGTCTTTCACCCAAGGGAGGAGCGATCCCTACTTGCTTGTCCCCATTTCATTTCGAGAATTGTCATTTCATGTGTCTCAAAGTCGGTTGAACATACTAACCGAAATAATCACAACTGATGTATTTACCATCATGATAACAACCAAAATGCAAATAATATAATCAGGAATATGCATTTCAATATTATCCCGACATGTTAATACATATAAGAATATGTACTACTTCTACCTTAGTGTAATTATCACTATTGTGAACATGTCATCATTTATCATCATTTGTATGTCAACATATCTCATATATATCACCATACTTTAGTGGTTGTTAATGTTGACTAGAATTACATCCTTATTTATACAACCAATATACATAATCTTCATAACCATGAGTGTTGTATATATATAAATATATACACTCCTAAAAAGCTAACAATTTATGATAGCCTCTATATTTTGAGTTTTAGAAACTTTCAGGGTCTTTAGATAATTTCTAAATACATGATCTACAATATGGTGTAATTTTACAATCTCATAACTATTCGGGGTCAATATAAAATTTCAAAAACATTTCTTAACTATTAAAAATACTGATTTAGTGATTTAGTAATATTTTATAATCTTCTGGGGTCATTGTGTAATTTCAACATGTATTTATTTGTTACTCATGAAACACAAAAGGGGCTTTCTGTAACTTAACAAAACATTGGACTTCACTTTGTAATTTTAGTAAGGAGGTATATGTTGTAGCTAAAGATAAAAGGGGTAGTTTATGAATTTAAGTCATCATCTCCATCTTCTTCTACCTACGCCTAGTACTGCTCTTCTTCTTCTTCTTCTTCTTTTTTTTCATCTTCTACTACCTAATTTCATCTCTTAAAATTATTATTTTGTTAATTTCATTAGGAGATACAAAACCCATTTGAGAGACCTACACATCCAAATAAGTATATAACATATGTAAAATTCCATCATGCATAAACCCACATGTTTCTCATATATATATATATATATATATATATACACACATACATAGACTCTACAATCAATAGATCAAGGAAGACAACAAGATAGTTCTAATCCTACCTTTTTACTTGGATTGATCGACCCCAAAGCTTTAGCACCTCGACA
>CM042196.1:26266292-26278823 GCA_023539305.1 Ilex asprella
GTACCCCTCATAAACAGCAACGTGTCATCAGCAAAAAGGAGGTGACTAATATCTACATGACCCACAACCTTGACCTAGTGGTCCTAATGGAAACCAGAATCCAAAGCTCTATCTTTGGTAACTTTTTTGAAGAATTTGGCCTTTCACACTTTGAAAATGTGGAACCTATAGGGAGATTAGTAGGTTTTTGGGTGTATTGGGACCCTACAAGGGTAATAGTTCAAGTCTTAGAAACAACAAACCAAGCCGTACACATGTTCTAATCTACATAAATACTTTTGCAGAATGGATTTTCATAGGTATCTATGGGAGTCCAAACTCGTCAAATAAGGAGCATAGAGAAAATATAAGCAAAATAGAGGATAACTTCTACCATGCATGGATGGTAGCGGGAGATCTAAATGACTAATCCCATCAATCTAAGAGAAGAAGCAAGGCATCGAGAGAGGCAACAAATGTAGAAAATTGCTAAAAACATGAATAGATGTGGGCTAATGGACCTTGGGTGCAACGAACCCTACTCACTTGGTCCAGTGCTTGACTTCAAATAGATACATCCAAGTGTAGGGGTCAAGAAGTAGTAATATTCAGAGGTCGTATCACAGAGATCGAAGTAAACCAAAATAGGAAAAGGGGAAACTAGTAAAAATGGTCTGAAGATTGATTTTTTTTTTTATAAAAATATTGCATGAAATTAGAAAGGAATAATCAAAGGGAGAAAGAACCATTTTGCTTCGGGATCTGGAATTAATCATGTTCGCAGAATAATTGTAATTATGCAATTTATAATTAACTTAGTTGATTTACAAAGTCAGTGTAGTCAACCAAAATATATAACTTTGAAAAATAATTAGTTTGATTGATTTGAAAATAAGAATTTAAGATTTAGTTCTATAAACTTGCAGGGAATTATAAGCATTGTTCATACCAAGAATTCAATCAAGTTAATCAACAACCAAATAATTGTATAGAGAATAAAAATTTGCTAAAAATCATTCAATCAATCTTGAATAAAAGAAAAGATATAACATTAACGAATCAAGAAGAATAAATTGCATAACATAATTAACCAAATCACAATTATAAAACCATACCTAGCTAAAGAATATAAATGAATTACTCCCAAGGCATGAGAATTCTCTAAAAATCAAAAACAATCTAAAAGCTGCTAGAGAGAAAAAAGTTCTCATACAATGTAGAGTTCAACATATTTATAGGTGAATTTGGAAACCCAAAACCCTAGGCAACCTAAACAACCATCCTTTAGCATTTTGTCTCTCACATTCAGATGCATGTTTTCAGCCGTCCAGAGACAATGCTTCAACCAAGGCTTTCTACTATTGTGTCTGGACGCGCATTCTGGACTATCCGAATGCACAGGTTCTTTTTGCAGCTTTTGTAAGTTGTGTTCGAACACGTTTTCTCATCCGTCTGGAAGCAAGGCAATTTAATCCTTTTTTACTTCAGTTTGCTCTAGATTTTCTACCCTTCACACATTCACCCCCTCAAGTCTTCAAATTAACTAATTTACCTACAAAATGGGCTAACATTATAAAAAAGAGGAAAAATCCAGGAACTAAACAATTATGCACAATTAACTACCTTACACTACGTAATTAGTCAAATAACTCAATAATAAACATGCAATAATAACAAATAATTAGCATTTTATTTATATAATATTATTTAAACGTGTTAATCGTGTCAATTTCGTGTTTTTCATATTTGTCACTAATTCAACACATTTATTATTCGTCTTAACGAGTTGTGTCATTTATGGGTTCATATTGAGAAATGATCAACCCTAGCCTAAAAGTTTTGTATCGAGTTTGAGTCGTATTTTCGTGTTATGTCAGAAATTGTCACCCCTAATGTAATGACTGTATTAATGAAGAATTTGTAAGTACTAATGCATAATGATTATGGGCATATTTATAGATGTAGAGGTGGCAATTTGGAATAGCCAGCATTAATAAGATACAACCTAGAAAAGCACCAGAGGTGCCCATTCACGAATAGTTAGAAAATTCAAATCAAGACTGGTGGAAAATTTAAATCTAAATAGGTGTGAAATTTCAATTCAAATATCTAGAAAATAAAATCGAATAAGATATTAATGACCTATTTAGCAAACTAATTTTACCCAAAAGGATAACATTGGACCACAACCACACTAACCCCATTCGGGGTGGCAGAGATTGTGCGCTTGATTGTGGATAAATCCAAGCCAATCTACGTTCTCTCTAGTACACAAAAATGGAGTGCCTCTTGAGGCCCAACACCTCGAATAATCTAGGAGTATATATGCTTATTGAAGATCTCTTACCCTAGCAATGTGGGATTGATGTTGAATCCTACATGTTCCAAACTATATTTTCACATTCCAAGTGAGTCACTTTAGAGTCTATTTTTTAATTCACCATTTACTCTTGAGCAAACGAATATACTACGTTGTTGGGATTGAACGCACTTTAAACCCACAGGCAAACACACACAATCAAAGAACAAACAAAAAACATAAAATAATGAGAAATAAGAAAGAACAAGACATAAAGATTTTTACGTGGTTCGACAATTTGCCTACATCCACGAAGCTGCAAGAATTTCACTATTCAGAGGGAGAGTTACAAGGGCGGCTGTACAATCCACTGTAAACCCTAATCACCAAAATAACAAGTTTTATATGTCTTGCACACCGGGCCACAAAATAGGCCCAAAATTTTTTCCTGGATGAGCGCTATGGCTTGGGCCTATCGGCCCAAGCCTTCGCTTTATAAACTAAGCCTCAAAAAAATTTTCATTAAAAACCATGCAACATTATTCTGGGTCGGATCACCATTCGAATCAACACAAAAAACTAGGCTCCATAAAAAGCCCAATAAATCTCCCACTTGGAGACTAGTTCAATCATCAACATCAACCGCAATCCTCCCAAAAAAGAAACATTCCCTCATCCCTACAACTTGTCCTCCTGTCCTCAGGCTGAGAGACCCACATAAGCTAAACAAGACTTCAGCTTCTCCACAGTAACCACTTTCGTCAACATGTCTGTCTAATTATCCCTTGTGTGATTCTTCTCCAAAGTGAACTGCCCATCCTCCAACAAAGAGCGAATAAAATGATACTTTATGTCGATATGTTTGGTCCTTGAATGAAAGGCTGCATTTTTCACCTGATGTATTACACTCTAACTATCACTGTATAATTTAGAATTGTCTCGATCCTTACCCAACTCTTCGCTCCATGGACTAAGCCTCAGAAAATTTTTCATTAAAAATCACGCAACATTATTCGGGGTCGGGTCACCATTCGGATCAACACAAAAAATTAGGCTCCACAAATGCCCAACATACGTTACTTTACTCGCGAAGTAAAATACATGCCCAAAAAAATTTACTTACAAAGATGAGTGGATCCCATGAAAATTTACATGTTTCAAACACGTGTTCGAAGAATCAATGCAATACATAACTTTTAATCAATTTTTGAAGAAGTAAAGTGACAGTCATTCCTTTTCGTTTGTGGGTGTTACCTACGGGGACTTGGGGTGAGATAACACCATGATGGTAGTACCTCTCCCCTCAGGTGAAAGATGTGAGTCGTAAAAGTAAAACTTCTTGAGATATGAATGGGATATTATCCCACTTGTAAAATAAGGACAGACACTTTTACAAAAAAAGAAACACAAAAAAGCATAGAGAAAAAAGCAAAAAACAGAGATTATCATTTGATGAATCTAAATCAATAGATCAAAGTTAGAAGTCTACTTTTGGGACATTAAAAGAATATTAGATCGAATAATTCTTCATTCGTCGTAGTCCCTTTTTAGGCCGAGAATCAAGACACATGATCTTGGAGTTTCTCTTAGAAGTTTTTAAATTCTTCTTCTTGAACATTGCAGTGGTCGAGAGTGATCACAGAGAAGTTATACTAATTAGCACGAACGAGCATGACCCTTTGTAGGAGATTTCATTATTGATTGAGGACATCAGGCATTGCCCAACAACTTTGAAACTCCTATTTTCCCACACACCGAGAGCAAACAACAAGGCAACAAAAACATTGGCTAGCCAAATCTTGTTAAACAAAGTCTTTACCTCCGAACTAAAAAGGTTGCAATCTGGCAGAGTTGAAGGCTATCTTACTCTTTGATTGCAATTCTGTTTCTAATAGTTAAATTGATACAAAGTTCTAGTTCAAAAAAAACGTGTTCTTCTTAACTTGATAAGAGTTTAACCCTCATATATTTTTTAGAATAAAAGTACTAACAAAGCAATCATTAAAATTCCACAATAAGAGGGGGAGGGGGAGAGAAAAATGTGAGATGACAATAGAACTAAGAAGCGAGGAAAACATTCTCTGTGTAGAATTTTGAATTGAGGAAAATTAATTGAATACCAGAAGAATTGAATTTATGTTCCCCATATCCTTTTCATGAGCAATGGGAAGGTGGAGAAAATAGACATCACAATTTTATCTTTTGTATATCAATTTTGTTTGGAATCTCAAAAGAAAATGAAAAAAAATGCTCCATTAGCAAAATCCTATGACAGTAGACCTTTACACAATTTAAGATGCTGATTTCTGGCTTTCCTGTCAATCCATTTTCTCTACGAAAATAGTGGAGAAACAAGTTCAAGGAGCAAGAGACAAAGGGAGTCAAGTGACCTTGTTGGAGAAATAGATAATCTGCCTATTGGTGGAGAACGAGATAAATTTAATCTGGGGTTAGCTAGGAATATATGCTTTCTTCGTTATTGCTATTAGGTCTTGCAATAGAAATTGACAGGGATACTTCATGGCTTGAACGATTTTGAGATGCTCCACAACCGTTTTCGTTAGGGGTGTTCAAATTTCCAATTACCCACAATTTCTTACCCTACCTGACCTAACCTTACCCTATTAATCAATTAATCGAAAAAATCGGGTAGGAATACGAAATACTTATTAAATTTCTGTATTTCTACTCTACCCTAACTTACTAGTGTGTGTATATATATTATATATATCATATAAAATAGGGCAGCTTCAACAAGCACATCCTACGACCTCAAATACACTAATCAAACGGCCACAAAATCTACTCATAATTTGAAATTTCTCTCTCACATATTATTCATTACTCTATTTGTTCCTCTCTTTTTTTTCACTCTCACACCTTTCTATCTTTGTCTCTCTCCTCTATTATACAACTCACTCACTATCTCTCGCAATACATATACACTCCAGTCTCCCCCTTTCTTCCACTCTCTCTCTTTCCAGCCACTGACACCAAACACCACCACCCACAAACCCCTCGCCCCCTCTCTGCTCCATGTTGGGAGAATACATTCCATCCCCAATCACCATCACCAACATCACCCATCACCGTTTACCACAGCCAAAAACAATTCCTCCTTTTTTTCTCTCTCTCTCTTTGATCTCTTTTAGGATATTCTCTCTCTGATTTCAAATCTTGACGCTGCCAACCAGCCACCTGTGAGGACCTCGATGCTACACCCCGATGTTACCAACCAGCCACCAGCGACGATGCTAGCGGCGGTGCCAGCAACCAAGTATCAAATCTCACACACACCAACCTCTTTTCTTTTGTTGTGAGTATAATTAATTTTTGAATATTTTGTTTTAGTCTTTAATTTGAGGTCGTCCATCTAATGAGAGGCCATTGAAGCCGCAAAAAAAGCTCGAAGGCTACATTAAGGTCATATTTCCAACTCCATTAAGGCTCCATTAATGATGTATGGACTTTTATTTGTGTCAAATGGGGCTTATGAACTGATTTATTTTTAAGACCACCGGCCACCAACGAGCTCCACCACATGTTCGACAAAATTCCTCAAAGAGCTATGGAGCCTCAGATCAAGCAATTGATTCCAATTGCAATTAGGTTCGACTGAATGCGGTTTATTAGCTTAATACTTTTTGTTGAGCCACTTCATTTGTTTATTTTTCTCTCATTTGTTTGTTCATTTTACCATATATTTTCCTGTTTTAATTTTTTTGTTTCTAATTTTTTTTTGCATTGATTTGTTCATTTGCAGTGTAGCATAAAAGAGGATGTGGCAAACTTAACTGCCCAACTGATTGGAGGCTAATCACAAGGTGGACATTCTTTGATAGCTTGGGTGGAGCTATGTTTTGCTCCAATTGAATTCTTGGGGTTTGGTCAATTATTTGTTTGAAAAACTGAATTTTTGTTTCTTCTATTTTGGGAGTTGTAGGGGTAATTTTCTTTGTTATTTTGGTTATTTGTTTTTTTTCGTTGTAACATGGTTGCTATTTTGTTAAATTCTAAAATGTTTTGTTTTGAGTTTTCTATTGAGCTTTTTTGTTCTTGTGTTGTTGTTTGTTTGAGTTGTTAACAGGTCAGAGGTTGTGTACATCAATATCAATGTGATTGTATATGTTTTGTTATTTGTGATTGCTCCATTTTTTGGCAGGTATTGTTCTTTGTTTTTGGACACTCACCCTGTATTTACACACACACACACTCACCTTGTCTTTAGCCTTCAATTTTTCCTTAGCAATTTTTTTCTAATCTATTACATCTTTTTTAAAAAAAATTTGCGCCACACATGCACGTGCACACATACACATACTCTTTCTCTCTCTCTCTCTCTCTCTCTCTCTCTCTCTCACACACACACACACACACACACTGAGAACACCTATTTATGCCTATGTGTAATCATGTGAACACTTACGATATCTGTATTTGGAAATGAAGGTGTGTGATAAATTGATGTTTTTAGATGTTAGTTTAGGTTGTCTCAAAAATTTGCTGGAACCTTAATCATTTAAATGTTTTTATTGAAGCTACTTGTGTTATCTAGTTGGGTATTTCTTTCTTTTTGCGCTGATTAAAATCTGTTTTAATATGTATTTTAATTGAAAAATATACTCATTCAAGATGATTGAGAAGATTGAGCAAAAAAAATGAAAGTAAGATTAGAAGTCACGTGCTCTAAGCAATTGTATTTTCCACCTACTTCGCATGTCTCAAATGTTCCCACTTTTAGAAGTATGAAGGATGATGATCAGTGTTTAACTTAAGAGACATGTGATAAGAAAGATTAGGGGTGGGAATTGGTAGAGGGGTTAGCAAGATAATATTGTTGTTCTTCCTTAATCTTTTGAGTGGCTGAATTAGACTTCATTTTGATTTTTAAGGTTGAGGTTTTGTGTAATGGTCACCACTTGCGACGTATGTAACTATGGTTTATAAGTAGGGTGTTCTTCCTTAGGGGAGGTGCCGCTATCTTTAATTGTCTAATTTTTTAGCTCATTATAGGTCTTTATTACTTTTCCTTCTTTTTGTTTTTTCAAGATAAGGCATAATTTTTCCTCTTTTTTTGGCTTATAATTGTGTATAATTATAAGTTAAACTTAGTTGATTTCTTAAGGAAGTTCAGTATGATTAAATTGTTAGCATTAGGATTTTACCTGAAGTTAAATGCATTTTAGGCCCATTTTTATATGTTAAAACAACGTTAATGATGTTATGTGACATGATCAACTATATTGATTTAGCTCAAGCTTATGTCCTTCTTCATCATTGAGCTTTTCTCGATGGAGTATGAAATGCTCAAGCTTCAGGCATTCTTATTAGCTACAACTATAATTTACACTGCTCAGTGTAGTCTTCACAGGTCTAAGTAGTTACTAATGGAATAAAATCCTTGAGTGGTTATAACGCCCCAAAATCCACCCTACAAGACATTACCATCTAAAAACCATCCAATCATGAGAGCATTTATAATAACCATTAAATAATAAACTATGCATCTATCTAACAAAGAATAAATACTAAAGCCAATAAAACATTATAACTTTTCCAACTTACAATTTAAAACCAAATAGTATCTAGCAGCAGAATAATTAAACTAACTAAAACATTGTTTCACAAAAATGTCTCCAAATTCAATAATCAGAACTACATCTCTAAGCCTCCACTTTAGAATCCTTATACTGACCCTCTCCAGCCTCGAGGTCAACCTGCTCATTCAATCCGAGCTCTTCCTCTAGACCAATTTGAAAAAGATGTGATTTTTAGGGGGTGAGCACTAAGTAATGTAGGAAAATCCTCCCAAGCTCAAACAAGTTTTTGAAAATGTATAAAATATGTCAGTCTCATTTTACAAAATATCATATATAGCTTTTGAAATAAACAGTGACAGTTTATCAGATCTCTAGTTTACGTAGTAGCAATAAATTAAATGAAGAAGCAAAACCAACTTAACTTTCAGATAACAAACCATTACCAACACTATATCTCAGGTATATAGTAAAACTTCGCATGAAAACACACAATGAGAATATCCTGGCTCACACACACACCCAATTATTGCAAGGATACAAAACTTTAGGAAGGGCATACATCGACGTATCGACAGTGACGATTCAAACCCAGGAATAATATACTAGCCCTCAGCCTCGATACCCGTGAGCGAATAGTGGTTTAATCTTTGCAAGACACCAACCCCACTATGAGTGGTAGGGAACCTTCAAACCCACTCGGAGTAAGAAACGCATTTACCCACTCTACGATACCTGGTCAATGGTCACCCATGTTTATGAAAACATCCACACAAGAGATACAACACAAAACTAATTCACCAAATAACAAGTAAACTAAGAACCACAATTCTACAAGTATTTTTTCAATAGAATAACTCAAGAAAACATGCAAGTGAGCCTCAAGAAATATAATTTTATTGTTCCAACAAAATATTAGAGCTTTTAAATCAAGAACAATAGAATCTCAAGGGCAAAACTAATATTTCTTAAAAACTAGGGTTTTGATAACAAGAACGAGAGTTTTTATGGCTATCAAATGGTAACCTTTTTCAAGACATGATATGATTTGCAAGAAAATCAAGAACCAATGATTTCATAACATATACATACGATTTCGAATCAAAATATACATATATATATTGATCATAGCCTCAATGAAAAAGTTTAGGAAGAAATCCCTAGCTTTAATTCGATAATTGAATATAAGCCTAGCATGTTTTGAATCAATCCCGAAGCGAGAATCCTCCCCGTATCTCTTTTCTTTCTTCCTCTCAAGCTTTCTAGGGTTTTCTTGGACGAACAATTGCTAAACATAGACCTAAGGGTCGTTCCTTAGGTATTTATAATGCCAAAAATGGAGAAAACTCTCAACACAGATGTTCAACTTCTGCCCGGTGCGTCCGGACGCTTGTTTCTCCCGTTCGGACGCGTCTGACAGCATACCTCCGACTTCCAGCTTGATTTTTACCTATTTACAAGCCGATTCAGGAAATGTTTGCAAAATACACTTTTGTAGCACTAGAAGTCTAGTTTCTACTGTCCAAAATATAGCTCAATTGGAATTCAAATTAAAAAATTATGACTAAAATACTAAGGTAGTGTCAAATTCCTTTATACCAAAATCCTCTCCAAAATAGGTCTTAACTCCGAAATACTTCTAATATATTTCTCATATAATCTTTTTCAATGTTTTCAACCTTACGAATTCATTGAAAACCTTATTTTGGCCTAAAAATATTTACTAAATTATGTAGTCATACTTTTCAATCCAAACATCTCCAAAACTCCATTTATCTCAACGTAAATACGCGCAAAACTCAAGCTTTATAACCAGTCTTTCAACAATGATTCTATGTTTCTACCATCATTTTATTCATCTCAAGATAATATTATTCATTTTTAATTTTAATACGGGGTCTTATAGTAGTACACTAAATACTCTGAAGAATAACTCATGTGAGTTGTTTCTCAATATTGGCTGCAATCGTATTTAGATTGATAATTTTTTTCTACCATTCAATTTTCATTTGAAATTCCTGCATTTGAATGTTTACATTTGAACTTTGTCTTTGTTTTAATTATTTAGTTTAGTCGAATGTACTTTGCCTGTGTTCTTCTTTAACATATTGGGTCCAAGTATTTAGAATTTTTCTTATACATGTCATGTGTTTGGGTGTGGTCTTTTTTACTTATCAAGTCCAACCATAAAATTATTGATGTTTTTTATGCACCAAAAGAAATGGTCAATTAACATACTTCTCAATGGTGAGTTTGGTAGGTGCACAAAGCCTGCGGTAATTGTAATATGTTTTGTTGTTAATTCATTTGTGTTAAATTATAGTTCGAGATATACAACTGAGTAATAAAAAACCAAAAAACCCCCTCCCATTTGTGTCTTATAACCCTGCCATCTCTTTCTCTTTAAAAAACACACACACGCTGTAACACTCCACATTTTCTTTTACATATGTATATAAATATATAGAAACTACTTGTGGTAAAAGTATAGATAAGTGTAATGATGTGTGTTGTAATTTGATAAGTTGAAAAAGTAGAGATTTAGAATGTTAGTGTAAATCATAGTTAACGCTAGTTTAGCTAGTGAATGGGTGACATGAATTGTAAACGAACTTCTAGCAGCTATGTTTGGGGTACAAAAGTATTTTGTGAAAGTTTGGGTTGGTTTTGGAAGGGTTTAGGATGGATTGAAAATGAAAAATGGAGGAAAAAGGCGAAACTGGCAAAACCCTACCGGTAGAGTCTACCGGTAGAGTTTTGTACCGGTACACTTTGGTCCAGAGAGTTCGATCTACCGGTATAGCCTACCGGTAGAGTATTCTACCGGTAGAGTCTACCGGTAGAGCCGAAAGAATTCTGAAACTTAAAGGTCGCAATCTTGGTCCAATTTTAGCCTTATAAATACCCAAGGTCGTCTATTTTGGCTCTATTTTGGCCACTCCAACATTAGAAACCCTAAGAGAGAAAGAAAGGAAGAGAAAAACAAGAGTTAAAAGGGGTTATCCAAGATCTAAACCTAGCTTCCAAGAACACAAGGTAGGGGATTTTCTCTCATTCACTTACATTGAGGCTAGGGCCTATATATATGTAATCTTTTCACTTTAAATTATACATATATGCTATATAATCATTTTTTCTTAATACCTTGTGACTACTACCATGATTTAAACAATATTATTGTTTGATTAACCCTTGAATCATTTTTCTTGCTTAAAAACCCTAGATTCCAAGAGAGATGAACTTTTCTTTAAATTGTTCTTAATTGTTGTTTTCAAAACTTTCGTGTTGAATATTGTACAACAAAATAATATAGATTATGATCTCTTGCATATTTTCTTGGATTATTCGATTATATGACACATGTGAGAAAAATTGGGGATTTTACTATATTTGTGAAATTGTTGTGAATTGAGCATATTCTCGGTTTCCTCATTGTATGGTTGTTGTGACGGACTTGAGTTGCCTTCGAGAGATGTCGTAGAGTGTAAATGTTAGTCGATCCCCGTGGGGGTGAGATGGTTACTTACACTTGTAGTGAGTTGTCATTTGGGAATGCAACCGCTATCGTTCACCTGGAGTTCGAACTAGGGATGGTATACTTTTCCTAGGAAGGGACTCGTCACTGCCATTGTGATGGTAGACGCCTCTTCCTAAAGTGCTTGTGACTGTGATTGTGATTGGTGAACTAGGTAAAATCGTGGGGTAGATTAATGAGAAGCAATCATCATACATGGTACGGGGATGAACCGAAAATACATGAAATTATGAGTTAGGTCGTTCTTGCTGATGCATTGGTATGGGACAATGCATGGGGAAGAAGCCCTTTTTTTTTAATGGCTTAAATTGGAAAATTGGTTATTGTTGCTAAACTCCTTCTATTCGTTTATTTGATTATTGCTACTGTTTAAGCTTGAGATCTCTTTTAAAATGCCCCTGTTTTATTTCAAAGGTTATATATATGTTATTTGTGAAATGAGACCGACCGTTTTCTATGTTTTAAAACCTTGTTTGTGTTTGGGAGAAATGTGGCTACAGAGCTTCGTGCTCACCCCCTACATATTACATTTTTCAGATTTGGTGCTAGAGGAGGATCTCAGCATCGACGAGCCGGGACATTGGGAGGCTCCACTCGAGGGGAACCTAGATCCCGAGGTGGATATGTAGAGCTGTAGCTTCTTTTGTACTAGACTAGGACATTCTTTTGGAACATTGTGTAGTCTAGTTTATTTTGTATTTTCGCTGCAAGATTTACTTTGATATTCTTTTGGGGATGTAAATGTCATTGTTGGACATATTCTTATGGATGTTATTGTATATGCCTGAATGAGGAAGTAAATTCTTTTTGGATATGAATGATTTACTTTGATATTCTTTTGGGGATGTAAATGTCATTGTTGGGCATATTCTTTTGGATGTTATCGTATATGCCTGAATGATGAAGTAAATTCTTTTTGGATATGAAGTATTTAGTGCTCTCATGATTGTAAATGGTCTTTAAATAGTAATACTGTCAAGGTGTGTTTTGGGGTGTTACAGATTTGATATCAGAGCTTAGGCTTTAGGTCTTACATGGGAGCTGTAGGTTATGGATTACCACTAGAAAGGTAGGACTAGGTTGAAGAAACCTTAGGCTTGAATTTGTTTGTGGTTATGTGTTCATCACATAGGTGAGACTTGTTGTTTATTTAGGATAGGGGTTAATTATTTGTTCGAATT
>CM042197.1:1012-22624 GCA_023539305.1 Ilex asprella
GGGCCAGACCTCCCACATCTCATCAAATGATTGCCTTTCAAGAATTTCCCTCTAAACACCTTAGTCCACAGAGATTCCCCTTTCAGGATACCCCAGACCTGCTTTATTCTGAAAGCAGACTGAATTTCTCCAAAGTTTCTCAGGTTTAAACCTCCCTCCTCTTTAGGCTTAGAGATATTTTCCAAGGAGACCCAATGCCTTCTCCTCTCATCCAATCTACTAGACCATAGAAAACCAACAAGAAGAGAATTCAACTTCTTCAAAACCCCCTTAGGAATGTTAAGACAAGCCAAGAGATGAATAGGGATAGAGCTCAAGATAGGTTGAATAAGGACCATTCTTCCCATACCAGATAACATCTTAGAATACCAGCCTTCAATCCTACGCCTGAACTTAATTATCACCTCCTCAAAATAGCAAATCCTGGTCCTGCCTCTCACAATAAGGCATCCCAGATAAGTAAAGGGGCAATGTTTAAAAGGAATTCCAACCAAAGAAGACAATCTTCTCCTCCTTGCCAAAGAAATCCATTTAGAGGCAAACATAGAACTTTTAGATTTGTTGACCTTTTGTCCAGAACAAGCTTCATATTCATCAAGAAACTTCATGACATTCAAGACAGATTTCTTAGTACCCCTCAGAAATACCAGGGTATCATCAGCAAATAACAAATGGCTCACAACAGTAGTGCCCCTACCAATGTGATAGTGGGCCACCAGGTTCTTTTGATAAATGTTCCTCAAGCCCCTACTCAGAACTTCTTCAGCAAGGATGAATAAAGAAGGGGAAAGAGGATCCCCTTGCCTTAGGCCCCTGGAGTTTGAGAAATAACCATATCTTTGGCCATTTAAACATATAGAGAAATGTTGAGAACTCAAGCAGTTAGAAATGATCTGGACAAACAAATCAGAGAAACCAAAACACCCCAAAACCTTCAAAAGAAAATCCCATTCAAGTCTGTCATATGCCTTCATCATGTATAGCTTCATCACAAGGTTACCTCCTTCAACTTTCCTATCCAAATCTCCAACTAATAATTGTCCCAAGGCCACACAGTCCCCAATTCCCCTTCCTTGAACAAAACCATGTTGTTCATCAGAGATCAACACAGGAAGAAAAGAGGAAAGCCTGGAGTTGATCAACTTGGTAAAAAATTTGTATAAGAAATTACACAAACTAATAGGTCTGAAATCAGAAAAAGAAACTGGGTCATCCTTCTTGGGGATTAAAACCAACAGGGTAGAATTAACAGAAGCAGGCATCATTCCACCTTTCAGCAAAAAATTAATAGCATTATATATGTCTAGTTTGATCACCTCCCAAGCAAACTGGAAAAATTTTCCAGAAAGACCATCAGGCCCTGGAGCACTCTCAGCAGCCATCGAAAAAATAACCTCCTTAATCTTTTCCAAAGAGGCTTCAGCCAAAATCCTCTCATTATCATCAGTACCAACCATATTAGGAATATCAGCAAAGAGGTGGTCATTTAAAAGGTGTTCCTCTGAAGAGTATAAATCAGAGAAGAACTGCTCAGCCACAACAGCAACTTCCTCCCACTTCACCCACACACCCTCCTTATTCTGGATTTGAGAAATTTTATTCCTAAGAACCTTACTTTTAGCAATAGCATGATAAAACTTGGTATTCATTTCTCCTTGCATTGCCCATTTAACATTAGATTTCTGTTTCCAAAAGATTTCTTCCATCCTCAGTAAATCATCCAGCTCATCTTTATACCTTTCCAGCTCCAAGGATTTGGCTTCATTGAAGTTTTGATCCAAGATCAACTCAGCTTCCTGAATCTTCTGTTCCTTACACTTAATGTTATCAAAAAGGTTTCCAAACACCTCCTTGTTCCAAAGTTTGATATGAGACTTCAAATACTTCAGTTTAATAAAAAGGTTGGACATATGGTTAACAGAGTAATGCCCAGACCACTTTTCAGCAATTAACTTTAAGAAACTGTCATGCTCACACCACATATCTTGGAATCTAAAGTAGGAAATTCTTCTTTGGACAGGGGCATCCACAATTTTCAACAAAAGGGGACTATGATCTGAAGTGCCCCTAGCCAAATGCACCACCTCAAGACCCCCAAATTTTAAGTTCCAGTCAACATTAACAAAGGCTCTGTCTAACCTTTGTTTCATTCTTACATGACCCTGTCTGTTATCACACCAAGTGAATTTATTCCCAACAAAACCAGCATCAATCAGACCTCTTTGATCCACAAAATCACCAAATTCCTCCATGGATACCATAGAAGGAAAAGCACCCCCTTCTCTCATTAGAACATAAAATAGAATTGAAATCCCTAACCACCATCCAAGGCATAGAGGGAGGAATAACCAGGTCCAACAAATGCTGCCATAGAAGCCTCCTCTGAGCACAGGCACAGCTAGCGTAAACAATAGAAATCCAGAAAACTTCAGAGTTCATAAAAGAAAGTTCCACAGATAAAACCTGCTCACGTGCAATTAAAGATTTTATCCTAACTCTATCATCCCATAAAAGCCACACATTTCTCTCAGCCAAAGGATTAAAGCAAAAATGGCTTAAACCAATGCTTCGAGCAAAAAGATTCATTTTAGCAACCAACAGCTTAGGTTCTTGGATTGCAACAAAACACACATCATGTAACTTAATCAATTTCTTCAGTCTTCTTCTCTTGACAGATTTCTCTGCTCCCCTTATATTCCAAGATAGAAGATTAATCATGAATTGATGGATGGAGATTCCCCGCTAGAACTAGGTCTATTACACTCTTCAGCCTCGTGAAAATAACTGACAGAATCTCTAGTGCTTACCCTTTGAGTATAGGAGCTACCCTGATCTAATGAGTAACCCTTATCAGGGGGAATCCTATTATTAACCAGACCCATTTGGTCATCTAAAATTCTCTTACTCCCTCTCCTAACATCATAACCATGATCCACCAGAAAGGATGAGCCCAAAGAAGGAGCAAAAAGAACATTGCACTTTCCCAACTTTTCTTTAGATCCCATATTGTCCAAAGGTCTATTTATATCAACCTCCAATCCCAACCCCTCCACGCCAGCAATCAAAGTGATTGGAGGAGAGGAAGCAAAAACCTCAGAGTTAAGCACAGCAACAACAGGGCTTACTTGTTCATGAACCAAAACCCCATTAATCACATCAACCATATCCACCCTAGTGTCCACATTATCTGGATCCCCCAGCTGCACCTTATCAATCTCAACATTCTGGGAGAAACAGAATACCTGATCAACCACAAGGAACAGACCAAAATTATCCATGGCCATCCCAGCTCCATCCTTCTGCAGCTGACTACAACATTCGGTGGCAAGAGGAGACTGTGGAAACTGACTGTTGGAAGACATGTCCACAGGATCTCCAGCCACCCCAAGGGTATGAGCATTTCTTTCCAGTAACAGAGAAGGACTTTCAATTACCAGATTCTTTCGACAATCTCCCACTCTAGGCTGTTGAGAGTTCACCCCCAAATCAACATGGGTAAATTGGTCAACCTCAAAAGTATTCACCTTGTTCAGCTCAGCAGAGATGATAACAACTTCAGGTGCCTTCTGTGTATGGTGTGCATTCTCCATACCATTCAACCCCACAACATCATTTATACCATTTAAGATATCAAAGCTATTAGACACCACAGGAGCTTGAACCCCTGTTTTTTGTCTATATTCCTTCCTAGGTTTTTCCTTCTGTGCTTCTCCAGCAATAGCTTTTCCTTTCCTGTTCTTCCACCCAATCTCCTGGCCAGAGCCATTGACTTGATCAGGCTTCTGTGTAGAAGTAACCTCCACTACTTCCTTCTTCTTTTTACGGCATAGAGAGTCATCACGACCCTGTTTGAGACAAACAGGGCAATATTTGAATTCCTTCTCATACACAATCCTCTGCCACCTAGCACTCATACCCCCCATGTTAAGCCAGAATCTCTTAGGATTACTAGCCAGAAGATTCATCTCCACACAGGCTCTAGCAACCCCTGGCCTAGAGAGGTTAAGCGTGGCATTGTCAATCACCAAAATCCTACCAATGGGGCTTAAAATATCTCTTAGGCTTTCTCTGTTAAAGAGGTGAATAGGCAGACCAGGAAGGGACACCCAAACAGGGACCAATGGGGGTTCAATTCCAGGATAAAATTCTGGAAACCATTTGAAAAATCGAAATAAAAAGCCTTCAATGTATGTAGTGTCTTTGAGCCACACTTTGACATAATCTTCATAACACGAGAATCTGATAAGAATGTGCCTTGGATCCAGGACACCAACAGTGAAGTCCCCTTTCAAGAGCCACCTTGAATTAATGAACTCCTTCACAACTCCTAAAGATGGTTTGCCATAGGCACATTTGCCTATCAAGGAGAGACAAAATCCTCTAGAAAGTTCCTGGGTTTCGTCTGGGGACCAGTACATACCTGGTTCCCCATTGTTGAAAACCACTCTTTTCGCAGGCTTAGAGGGAATAGCAGAGATGAAAGACCCAAAAGTGATGTTTATCAGGAGGATTATGAGTACCATGAACATGCTGGGCATTCATAATGTTATCGGGAGGATTTTGAGTACCATGAACATGCTGGGCATTCGACTAGAGGTGTAGGTTCAAGGTGGGTTGAGGTTTACCGTTTACTCCATGAGAAATCTGGATATTTGAAGGGCCATTAGGGATCTGGATCCCTACCTCAGGCGACGGGATTTGGATGTTCGCAGCAGAGCCCACCATCGACGGCAAAATAGTTGGAGGCTGGGTCTGAGCAGTTGAAGGGTTAAGATGAAGATGGGTGTTAGGAGGCATAGTGGTGGTGATGTTACCTTCCAAAGGGTTAACAAGATGAAGAAAATTTTTTGCTGTTGCAGACAAACTGTTGGAGAAGTTATCCATGGTCGATGGTTTTTTGAATAAAGAGGCAAAGTTTTTGGTGATGTCAGGTGGTTTGGGTGGGAGATTCAAAAGACTTTTTGTGGAAATGGTGGAAATCCGAGAAAGATCCGGGGGCTTTGGTGGAATCTTGTTAACATTCTGGGAAGAATCCATAATAACTGACTTGAACAACCGAAATTAAGGCAAGAAAGCAAAAGGAAAGAGTAAAGGTAGAGAGAAGGGAGAACTTCTCTCTCTAGAAACTTTTGACTGCCTCCTGCTCTAAACCCTCCTAAACCCTAAACCCTAAACCCCAAACCCCAAACCCTAAACCCTAAACCCTCATTGAAGACCTCCCAAAAAATGGTTCCAAGACAGGCACCAAAGGGCATGGGAAATAGATGAGAGCCATTAGAAAATCTCCCACTGCAACAAGGATCCATATAAAAGGCCATAAGAATTTTTTAAAAAGTCCCACTTTTTTCTTGCAAATTTAGCACCTTGTTGGTCTTGCATCAGAATAAAAGTGTCTTGGCGAGGGATCTTCAAATCTTGTGAGAAGTCTACGGAGGCACCATCCTTCACCGCTAAATTTGCAAAAAAGTCCGCCAGAAAATTTGCTTCCCTGTACACATGAGCAATGCTAAATTTCATTTTCGCCAATAATCCCATGATCTCATCGCAAAGTTCCCAAAATTTCCAAGCCCTCATATGCCCCTTCATCTCCATCTGAACCATCACAGCCGAATCCGCCTCAATTTGGAGGCAGTAGTCAAGCAGGCCATAACGTTCAAACAATAATAATCCATCCTTCAAGGCGCGAAGCTCAGCCTCCATGTTCGAGCAAGTATCATAGAAGAACGAAGCAGCCAGCACCAAATTACCCCATTCATTTCTAACCACCGCGCCTCCTCCAGCTCTTCCGGGGTTGCCCTTTGACGCCCCGTCCATGTTTGGCTTTAAAGAACCAGAAGCGAGAGGCAACCAGTTAACCCAAAGGACCTTTGGCGTTAACTTATACCTCACCTCCACCTTTAGGGCCCTTAGAAGTTCCTTTCCCATCAAACTCTCAATTGCCTTGGGTTTAATACCCTGAGCCTGTAATCTTAGCGCAGCACAAACATTCAAAAAAATTGTGTGAGCAGACAAGGAGTCACCCTCAAAGATTCTTCTGCATCTTTCCCTCCATAACTTCCAAAAGACCACCAAGGATATACTGCGTAACAAGTTGTGGCTCACTAAGTTCTTTTTAAAAATCCTTGACATCCTCATCATTCTTATCACGGGAGATTCAGACTCAAATATTTGAAAACCAACAAATTCAGCAAGTTTCCTCCAAACCTCTTTAGCAAAGGAGCACTGGACAAAAAGGTGGTTAATAGATTCCACATTTTGACAACACAAGGGGCACCTACTAGCCAATTTCACGCCAATCAATTGGAAAGTAGAGTCCACTACCACTGCCTTATGGTGAATCTTCCAGCCCAACAACATAGCACTTGGAAAAGCAGATTGAGACCAGATCGTTGAGCCCACAGCATCAGGGTCACGTGTAAACCTCACCAATTGCCAAGCTGATTTCACGGTGAACTCCCCAGCATCCTCAAGTTTCCATATCAACCGATCCTCCTTATCACATAATCTAATGCCAGAATTTATAATTACCTGCTTAAGCTGATCAAGCATATCAATGCCCAAATTCTGCCACTTCCAGATCCCTCCATCCCAAATATCAGATAAAGCTGGGAAAAACAAGGGAGGTTCCTCAATCCTATACAGCAATGGTCCTGAACCAACCCAGTTGGAACACCAAAAGTCCACAGCCCTTCCATTGCCCACCAAGAATTGGGAGTTATCCAAAACCACGCTGAAGAAAGGCTGTAACAAACGGAAAATACGAGCTTTCCCAAATCCCTAGCATCTCAGCATGTGTTTTCCATTTAGGAATTTCGCCCTGAACATGTTGGCCCAAAGAGAACCACCCTTTATTATTCCCCACACCTGTTTGCATCTAAATGCCATTTGGATGTCTTCTAATTTCCGGATTCCAAGGCCTCCCTCTTGCTTCGGTCTAGAGATATCATCCCATGAGACCCATTGCCTTTTCCTCTCTCCCATCTTTCCAGACCACGAGAAGGAAGCCATCAATAACCTCAACTTAAAAAGAATACCTTTGGGTAAGTTTAGACATGAGAGCAAATGTACAGGAACAGCATTTAGGACCGATTGAATCAGTACAATCCTTCCCATATTTGATAACAAACAAGCATACCACCCTTCCATTTTTGCCTTAAATTTCAAGACTACTTCTTCAAAATCACGCAATCTATACCTTCCCTTAATCATTGGGCAGCCCAGATAAATGAAAGGGCACTTCTTGATGGGGATTTGGGCAATTCTGGACAACACCCTCTGCCTACCCAAAGGAATTTTAGAAGAGCAAATTAAGGAGCTTTTTTGCTTACTTATTTTCTGTCCTGAACCACCCTCATATTTAGCAAGGAAACTCATCAAATACTCCATGGAAAGTTTGTTCCCTCTGAGAAATAAAAGAGTATCGTCAGCGAAGAGCAGGTGAGAGATCAATAATGCTCCACGGCCTGCGTGAAAAGCTTTAACCCTTCCTTCCCCATACAACTTCACCAAGCCCCTGCTTAAAACCTCCTCAGCCAAAATGAAAAGGCTTGGTGAAATTAGATCGCCTTGTCTCAGTCCTCTAGAGGAGGGAAAATAACCAAATCTTTTACCATTCAAACATACAGAAAAAAAATTGATTTTTCAGACAATTGCCAATGATTGAAACAAAGAGGTTTGAGAAACCAAAACATTTTAGAGTTTTTTCCAAAAAATCCCATTCAATACGATCATACGCCTTCATCATGTCCACTTTAACAATCACATTACCCACTTCAACTTTCCTGTCGAGTTCTCCTACCATTAGCTGGGCCATAAAAATGCAGTCCCCAATCCCTCTACCTTTGACAAAACCATGTTGAGCATTAGAAATCAAAGCAGGCAGAAGGACAGCAATCCAATTCGAGAGAATCTTCGTAAGGACTTTGTAAAGAAAATTGCAGAGACTTATGGGCCTAAATTCAGAGAATGAACTAGGCTTGGTCACCTTCAGAATTAAGACAAGGAGGGTGGAATTGACAGACCTAGGAACAGCCCCTCCTCTCAAGATGAAGTTAATTGCATCCAGTAAATCCATTTTAACAATATTCCATGCCACTTGGAAAAATCTACCCGAAAAACCATCAGCTCCAGGGGCTCTCTCCACAGACATAGAGAAAATAACCTGTTTTAGTTCCGTTAGAGAAGACGCCTTGCTTAAGTTCTCATTCTCAACTGGTCCAACAAGCTTAGGAATAACCCCAAACATATCATCTTCTAACACGTGAACCTCTGATTTAAACAGTTTGGAAAAGAAAGATACCGCATTTTGAGCAAAATCATCCTCGGAATCACACCATTCCCCATCTTCACCTTTGATTCTTAACACTCTATTTCTTACCGCTTTCCCCTTGGCCATTGCATGAAAAAACTTAGTATTTCTTTCCCCATTCAAGGCCCATTTGACGTTGGCCTTTTGTCTCCAGTACAGTTCTTCCATCCTTAGAGTTTCCTCCAAATTTTTCCTTCCATTTTCAAGATTAGACACAGTAGTAGCAGAGTAGCATGCATCCACACTTCTTTCAGCATCACTTAAAATAACCTTCTGTCTTCGAATCTTTTCAAAAATGTTTCCAAATACGTCCTTGTTCCATCTCTTAATCTTGAGCTTAAGATTTTTTAGTTTGAGTAAAAAGTTTTCAATAGGATTCTCTGCAAAAT
Organism: Ilex asprella; assembly: GCA_023539305.1. Classification (NCBI taxonomy): domain Eukaryota; kingdom Viridiplantae; phylum Streptophyta; class Magnoliopsida; order Aquifoliales; family Aquifoliaceae; genus Ilex; species Ilex asprella. The sequence goes on from CM042197.1 coordinate 9,710, forward strand.
GCCCATCCCAATTACTTGCTACCAGTGGTAAGAAAGAGGGGTCCTCGACCCACATATCCAGAAATTTGAAGTAAGAAATCCTTTGTTGGCCATCATTCACCTCAGTCTTAAAAAGCAGTGGGCAGTGATCTGAACTTCCTTTAGCCAAATGCATAACCTGGGATTTCTGGAATATGGCATTCCTTTCAGTATTTACAAACATTCTATCGATTCTTTGCCACATCCTAGATCTACCCTGGTGGCCATTACACCAAGTAAAATTATTACCTTCATAACCACAGTCAATTAATCCCTCTGCATGAATACAATCCCCAAATTCCGCCATAGCCAACAGGGATGGCAAGGCACCTCCCAATCTTTCATTTGATCTCATCACAATGTTAAAGTCCCCCATGACCAACCAAAGCATAGAAAATGAGGCAGAAATAAACTGTAAGTGCCTCCATAAAGGTCTTCTTAACAAATAATCACAACATCCATACACCACTGTGACCAAAACAGGGTCAACACCCAAGTGAGAAACAGAGACAGTCATGACCTGCTCAAAATTCATCAGACTCTTAACAACCAAGTTATCATTCCATAAAAGCCACATATTTTTCTCTTCCAATGAATTTACCATGACCGAATTCATCCCCACGGCAGAACCAAAAATTTTCAATTTTGAAGGAGACATCTTAGGTTCGATAACAGCCAGTAAACAAATTTTATTCATCACAATTAATTTCTTCAACCTACTTCTTAAGGTTTCCTTACCTGCTCCCCTTACATTCCACATGAGAAAATTCATCATAAAGTGGATAGGATAGCATTCTTTCTAGGACTGCACCTAGTACTAGAGTATGAGAATTCTTCTACTTCGTGATTAACCAAGGCGAGCCTTTGTGCTTCATCATCAACCGAATCCTCTATCATGTCTGCCCAATTCTTTGAGCTTTCTTGGTCAGAGCTAAAACCTTTGTCAGGTGGCTCTTTGTCTCGAATCAGTCCATTTTCATCATCCACGGAATAATTTTGTTCCCCTCTTCGCTTATACGAATGGTCCACCAGAAAAGAAGATGATACAAATGAGAAGTTTTGCTTGTTCAACAAACACTCAGGGATACCATCCACAATCATTACCTCATTGCCCACATCCCCCTGAACAGTGCCCAATTTTCCATCCTCTCCAGTGAACAAACATTTGTTAATCACTCCTAGCCCATGATCCCTCTCTTGAACAGACAACGTTGGGTTCAGCACCTCCTTCTCCTTAGCAACTGATTCTCTAACATTGCGGCCCACAATAATGGGATCACCGTTCTGGTGCAACATTTCAATACAATCCTCTGCCACCACATCCTTGCCAGAATGCTCACCGAGGAGCACATTGAAAATGTTGACACCATCCTTTCCTGATTCATTTGATTCTTTTAACTTACAAGTTCCTTGGGTCACTTGGTGATTGTCTTTCAAAATTGATTTGGGACCTCCTTTCCTTATAACTTTTTGCCACTCTTTTTCTTTCCCCTTAGGATCAACGACCTTTTTGAAAAAACCCGCTCTCTGCTTCTCTTCCTCCTTAGAGTCATTCATCTGTTTTCCCACTATTTCCTCCTCTTCCTTTTTCCCTTTGCGACATTCCCTCCTTTCATGACCTTGCTTCAAACACCCAGCACAGTACTTCACTAATTTCTCATAGATTATTTTCTGCCAGCGCCCACTAGTTCCTCCAAATTCCAACCAAATTCTTAGAGGATTTTTCACCAACAAGTTGACTTCAACAGACACCCTAGCAACCCCTGGCCTTGTTAATTACAGAGTAGATGAGTCAATGACAATGATCTTCCCGATGGGACTCAATATGTCATGGAGGCTTTCCTTATCAAACAAATGGATTGGCAAACCTGGGAGGGAAATCCAAATAGGAACCACAGGTGGTTCAATTCTGGGCAAGAACTCTGGGAACCATTTGAAGAACCTGAACAGAAATCCTTCGATGTATGTCGCGTCTCTTAACCACGTTTTGACATAGTTTTCATAAAGATCGAAACAGATGAGGACATGCCTTGGGTCCAAAACCCCTACTGTAAAATCGTCCTTTGGCAGCCATCAGGTGGATATGAATTCCCTGATGACCCCGATTGAAGGTTTCCCATAGGCGCATTTTGCGATTAAGGTCTGATGGAATTTTGTAGCCAGCGCCAGAGTTTCATCGAGTGACCAATAAATACCAGGTTCGCCATTGTTGTAGACAACTCGTTTAGCTAGCTTGAGTAAAGAGGCTGAAGGGACAGGTGAAGGGAGCTCCCCATTCAAGTGTGAATTCGTCATTGGTGCCAAGGGAATTGAAGGATTCGAAGAGGAATAGGGCACCGAAGCAGGCAACTAAATCGCGGGTTTCTTAAATAGGGATGCAAAGTTCTTTGTAATGGTAGATCTTGGCTGTAGACTAGGGTTCACAGAGGGCATACCACAATTTTGAGCATTGTCCTGTACCGATATTGTAGCTTTGGTTCCATTCTGCAGCAGTCCAGGAGCTTTTGCCCCTTTCTGAACTAGATCGGTATTGTTGACCGATTGAACTGGGTTTGATAAGGTAGGCAAAAATGTGGGAGAAGGTGTGGAAATCTGGAAATTGGTGATCGTAGGGGGGTACTAGAGGTTTTGCAGCTTCCTGAAGCGCTCCACAAGCATTTGCTTCATTCGGTCCAAAATCGGTAAAGTGCACCGATTTTGATTGGGTTGAAGAAACCAAATGATTTTCGGGTAAATGGTTGTAATTAGATGAAATATCAAGTGGCTTAGGCGGAATTGGATTTTGATTCAGCTCAGAAGCCATAAAGACGGACAGATCCAAGCAATAAAGGCAACAAAAGACAAAAGCAAAGAAACGGTTAGAGAGAGATGAGAGCTTCTCTCACTACAAAATTACAGGCCCCTCCCCTAAACCCTAAACCCTAAATCCTAAATCATCATTGAAGACCTCCCAAAAAATGGTTCCAAGACAGGCACCAAAGGGCATGGGAAATAGATGAGAGCCATTAGAAAATCAGTCAAAATCTGTTAGAAAACCTTGAAAGCCCAACTGGACAGCCGTCAACTGATCATGAAACCCAGCATATGAACAGCACAAAAAGAACCCCGCTGAAAAGCAGCTGAAAATCCAGTAGAAATGCAGCTGAAAGTCCAACTAAAAAGCAGCTGAAATCCAACTAAAAAACCAGCTGAAAAGTAGCTGAAAGACCAGCAAAAAAGCAGCTGAAAGTCCGATAGAAATGCAGCAAAAAATCTAGCAGAAAATCGCTGAAAATCCAGCTGAAAGCAGCTAAAAATCTAGCTGAACACAGCTGAAAATGCAGCTGAAAGTCCAACAGAAAAGCTGCTGAAAACACCAAAAACCAGCAGCAAATCAGTTGCATAACCTCCCAAAAACCTTGGACCAGCAGAGGGATGTAATCCAAGGAGAAACCAGCTTAAAACCTGCTAGAACTGCTGAGAGGAGCCCTCTGTAGTTGCATCCACGTGAACAGTGCACATGAACAGTGCACACAAGCTGAATAGCGCTAAAGGGACAGGAAAACCAGCTGAAAACCTAGCTGATATACCAAAAAACCAGCAAGAAAAGCAGAAAAAACCAGCTGAGCAGAAAGTGAACAGTGCAGACAAAAACCCGCAGGCAACCAGCTGAAATCACCATTTTTTCCTTGCCGTTTTCACACCTTTTTTATCCTGCAGAAGAATTTGAGTGCCTCGGCGAGGGATAATCAAGTTTTGAGAAAAATCTGTACAGGCACCATCCTTGACCGCTAAATTTGCAAAGAAGTCAGCCAAAAAATTTGCTTCCCTGTACACATGAACAAAGTTAAAATTAATTTTCTCCAATAGGCCCATGATCTCTTCACAAAGTCCCCAAAACTTCCAAGCCCTCATATGACCCTTCATCACCATTTGTACCATCATAGCCGAGTCTGCCTCGATTTGAAGGTAATAGTCAAGCAGGTCATAGCTTTCAAACAATAATAATCCATCCTTCAAGGCGCGAAGCTTAGCCTCCATGTTCGAGCAAACATCATAGAAGAAAGAAGAAGCCAGCACCAAGTTACCCCATTCGTTTCTTACCACAGCTCCTCCACCGGCTCTTCTAGGATTGCCCTTTGACGCTCCGTCCACGTTCAATTTTAAGGATCCAGAAACAGGAGGCAACCAGTTGACCCAAAGTACCTTTGGTGTCAGCATAAGCTCCTCTTCCACCTTTAATTCCCTCAGAAATTCCTTTCCCATCAAGCTCTCTTTTACCTTGGGTTTAAAGCCCTAAGCTTGTAGTCTTAAGGCAGAGCAAACATTCAAAAAAACAGCGTGTGCAGACATAGACTTCTCTTCAAATGTTCTTCTGCATCTTTCCCTCCATAACTTCCAAAAAACCACCAAAGAAGTGCTTCTTAACAGGTTGTGACACATAGAGTGCTTTTTAAAAATCCTTGACATCCTTATCATTCTTACCATGGAAGACTCTGATTCAAATATTTTGAATCCACAAAATTTCGCAAGTTTTCTCCAGACCGCTTTAGCAAAAGAACACTGGACAAAAAGGTGGTTAACAGATTCCACATCTTGACGGCATAAGGGGCACCTACTGGCCAATTCCACACCAATCCTTTGAAAGTTTGAGTCCACTACCACTGCCTTGTGGTGGATCTTCCAGCCCAGCAACATTGCACTTGGAAAGGTAGTCTGGGACCAGATCGCATAGTCCACAGCATCAGGGTCAAAAGACGCCCTCACTGACTACCAAGCTGATTTAACAGTGAATTCCCCAGCATCATCAAGTTTCCATATCAAGCGGTCCTTCTTGTCTCTCAAACTTATACCAAAATTTATGATCTCCTGCTTAATCTGGTCAGGCATATCAATGCCCAAATTCTGCCACTCCCAGTCCTCACCATCCCAAACCTCTGACAAAGCTGGAAAAAAATGAAGGTGGTTCTTCTATCCTATTCAGCAGGGGGCCCTGAACCAACCCAGTTAGAACACCAAAAATCCACAGCCCTTCCGTTGTCCACCAACATGTGTGAGTTATCCAGTACATTGCAGAAGAAAGGTTGCAGCATACGAAAAATGCAAGCCTTCCCAGATCCCGAGCACCTCAACATACGTTTCCCAATTAAGAATTTAGCCCTGAACATGTTTGCCCACACAGAGTCCCCTTTTAATATCCCCCACACCTGTTTCCATCTAAATGCCATTTGGATGTCTTCAAGTTTTCGGATTCCAAGGCCTCCCTCTTGCTTCGGTCTCGAGATGTCATCCCATGAGACCCATTGTCTTTTCCTCTCTCCCATTTTTCCAGACCACAAAAAAGAGGCCATCAATGACCTCAACTTGAAGAGAATGCCTTTGGGTAAGTTTAAGCACGAGAGTAAATGAACAGGGACCGCGTTAAGGACCAATTGAATCAACACATTCCTTCCCATATTTGATAATAGACAAGCATACCACCCTTCCATTTTGGCCTTAAATTTCAAAACCACGTCCTCGAAATCGCGCAATCTATACATCCCTTTTATCATTGGATAGCCCAAATAATTGAATGGGCATTTCTTAATGGGAATTTGTGCAATCCTGGACAAAGCCCTCTACCTGCCTAAGGGGATTATAGAAGAGCAAATTAAGGAACTTTTTTCCTTGTTTATTTTCTGTCCTGATCCACCCTCATATTTAGCAAGAAACCTCATCAAATGCTCCATAGACAGTTTATTCCCTCTGAGAAATAAAAGAGTATCGTCAGCGAAGAGCAGGTGAGAAACCAACAAGGCCCCTCGGCCTGCATGGAACGCTTTAACCCTTCCTTCCCCATACAACTTGACGAGCCCCCTGCTTAGAACTTCCTTTACCAAAATGAAAAGACCAGGGGAAATCGGATCGCCTTGCCTCAGTCCTCTAGAGGAAGGGAAATACCCAAATCTTTTACCATTTAAACATACGGAGAAAAATTGATTTTTCAAGCAGTTGCCAATTATAGAAACAAAAAGGTTTGAGAAGCCAAAGCATCGCAGAGTTCTTTCCAAAAAGTCCCATTCTATACGATCGTACGCCTTCATCATGTCTAATTTAACAATCATATTTCCCGCTTCAACTTTCCTATCAAGTTCTCCCACCATTAGCTGGGCCATAGAAATGCAGTCCCCTATCCCTCTCCCTTTAACAAAATCGTGTTGAGCATTTGAAATTAAAGAAGGAAGAAGAAAAGCAAGGCGGTTCGAGAGAACCTTCGTAAGGACTTTGTAGAGAAAATTGCAAAGGCTTATAGGCCTAAATTCGGAGAAAAAACAAGGTTTGGTCACCTTCGGAATCAAGACGAGGAGAGTAGAATTGACAGACCGAGGGACAGCCCCCCCTCTCAAGAAAAAATTAACGGCCTCCAGTAAATCCCTGTTAACAATATCCCATGCCACTTGGAAAAATCTACCAGAAAAACCATCAGAACCGGGGGCACTCTCCACAAACATAGAGAAGACAACCTGTTTTAGCTCCGAAAGAGTGGCCGCCTTGCTTAAATTCTCATTGTCAGCTGGACCAACAAGTTTAGGAATCACTCCAAACATATCATCATCTAATACATGAGCCTCCGATTTATACAGTTTGGAGAAGAATGGTGCCTCCTCGGAGTTACACCATTCTCCATCTTCATCTTTAATTCTTAGCACACTATTTCTCACCGCCTTCCCCTTGGTCATTGCATGAAAAAACTTGGTATTTCTTTCCCCATGCAAGGCCCATTTAACATTTGCCTTTTGTCTCCAGTACAACTCTTCCATCCTTAGAGTTTCCTCCAAATTTTTTCTAGCATTATCAAGATTTGACAACGTAGCAATAGAATAGTTTGCATCCACATTTCTTTCAGCCTCACTCAAAATAACTTCATGGCTTCTAATTTTTTCAAAAACATTCCCAAATACGTCTTTGTTCCATCTCTTAATCTTGAGCTTAAGATTTTTAAGTTTGAGGAAGAAATTTTCAATTGGATTCTCTGTATAACTCCCATCCCAATTACTTGCTACTAATGGTAAGAAAGAAGGGTCCTCGACCCACATATCGAGGAACTTAAAATAAGAAATCCTTTGCTGGCCATCATTCTCCTCCGTCTTAAGTAACAACGGACAGTGATCTGAGCTTCCTCTAGCCAGATGCATAACCTGGGATGTCTGAAATTTAACGTTCCATTCAATATTAACAAACATTCTATCAATTCTTTGCCACACCCTAGAGCTTCCCTGATGACCATTGCACCAAGTATAATTGTTACCTTCATAACCACAGTCAATTAGCCCCTCCACTTGAATACAATTGCCAAAATTCTCCATCGCCAACAGAGAAGGGAATGCCCCTCCCATTCTTTCATTAGAACTCATAACAATGTTAAAGTCCCCCATTACCAACCAAGGCATAGCGAAGGAGGCAGAAATATACTGTAAGTGCTCCCATAAAGGTTTTCTTAACAAGTAGTCACAGCTTCCATACACCACAGTGACTATCACTGGATCCGCACCCAAATGTGAAACGGAAACAGTCATAGCCTGTTCAAAATTTATCAGACTCCTCACAACCAGATTTTCATTCCATAAAAGTCACATATTTTTTCGCCCAATGTAATCACCATGGAAGAGTTCATCCCGACAGCAGTACCAAAATTTCTTAGTTTAGAAGGAGACATTTTAGGATCAATAACAGCCAGTAGACATACCTTATTAATCACAATTAATTTCTTTAACCTGCTTCTTAAGGCCTCCTTACCAGCACCCCTTACATTCCACATGAGAAAGTTCATCATAAAGAGGAGATGTCGGCATTCTCTCTGGGACTACACCCAGTACTAGAGTCTGAAGAATCCTCAACTGCATGATGGACCAAAGCAAGCCTTTGATCTTCATCATGAGCAAAATTCTCTACCACATCAGCCCAATTCTTTGAGCTCTCTTGATCTGAACAAAATCCCTTGTCAGGTGGTTCTTTCTCTCTAAACAGCCCATTCTCATCATCCATGGAATAAACTTGTTTTCCTCTCAATACATACGAGTGATCAACAAGGAAAGAGGATGATTCTGAAAGGAGGGTTTGTTTATTCAATAGACATACGGGAATGCCTTCCACTTGCAGCCCCTCATCATCACCATCTCCCAGGGATTGAGAAAAAGAATCAATCTTAGTTCTTACCTTCCTTTTGTCTGTGCTAACACCAGTATCCTCTCCATTAAGGAGATTATTAATCCCCATTTCCATTCCTTGATCCCCATCGTCAACCAGCAAAGGGGAGTTAGAGACCTTCTTTTCCTTATTCTCTGCGCCTTTGACATTGCTATCACCTGTTATGGGATTTCCCTCATGATTCACCACTTCAGTGCTTTCATCTACCTCCACAATATTACCAAAATGCTCTTTACTTAGCACGTTGAATTTGTTGCCAACATCCTCACCACTTTTTCTTGACCCTTTTAAGTTATCGTGTCCTTGGTTTACATGTTGATTTTCTTTCAAGATTACTTTGGAGCCCCCTTTCCTTGTTACTTTCTGCCACTCCTTTTCTTTCCCCTTGGGTTCAGCGACCTTCTTGGGATTTCCAGCTTTCTGCTTCTCATTCTCCTTTGGGTCATTTTCCTGCAAACCCATAATTTTCTCCTCTTTCCTTTTACCCTTACGACATTCCAGCTTCCCATGGCCTTGCTTCAGACAACCAGCACAGTACTTCACCAATTTCTCATAAACTATTTTCTGTCAGCGCCCACTCGTTCCTCCAAAATCCAGCCAAGTTCGCAGAGGATTATCCACCAACAAGTTGACTTCAACACACACCCTCACAATCCCTGGCCTTGTTAATTGGAGAATGGATGAATCAATAACAATGATCTTCCCGATGGGGCTCAAAATATCACAAAGGCTCTCCTTATCAAACAGATGGATTGGCAAACCTGGGAGCAAAATCCAAATAGGGACCACCAGTGGCTCAATTCCGGGTAAGAACTCCGGAAACCACTTGAAGAACCTGAACAGAAATCCTTTGATGTATGTTGCGTCTTTCAGCCACGTTTTGACGTAGTCTTCATAGAAATCAAAGTTGATAAGAACGTGTCTTGGGTCCAAAACTCCAACCGAGAAATTGCCCTTCGGAAGCCATCTTGTAGCTATGAATTCCCTGATGACCCCGATAGATGGTTTCTCATAGGCGCATTTGCCTATTAACGTCTGGTTGAACTTCGTGGAAAGGGCCTGAGTTTCATCAAGGGACCAATAAATCCCTGGTTCGCCATTGTTGTACACCACCCTTTTCGCTGGCCTGAGTAGAGAAATTGAAGGGACAGGGGAAGAGAGCTCCTCAATCGAAGGAGAAGACGTCATGGGTGCCGAGGAAGACGGATGATCTACCATGGGCATCCTAGGATTTGAAGAAATAAAGTGGGGATTCTCCAAGGGCATCGAAGGATTTGAGGAAGAAGAGGGTCGCGACAGTGGCAAAATAGATGAAGATTTTTTGAATAAAGAAGCAAAGTTCTTTGTAATATTTAGAGCAGCCTGAATGCTAGGGCTCGCAGAGGACATACCCGAGACTTTGGCGACGTCGTGTTTCGTTCCTGAAGCTTTGGACCCATCCTGGCAACAATCGGCAAAATGCACCGATTTTGCTGGGTTTAAAGATTTTGATGAATTCTTGGGGTATAAAGTGCAAAACTGAGAAGAATCTGGTGGCTTAGGTGGAATTTTGGTTTGAGATTGATATGGGTTCATAATTACTGGACTGAACAAGCAACAAATTCAGTAAATGAATGTATGCAAAAGGAAAAGGTAGAGAGAAGGGAGAGCTTCTCTCTCCAGGAAAAAAAAAGTCCCGTTGCTGGTAAACCCTAAACCCTAAAACTCTAAACCCTAAACCATAAACCCTAAACCCAAACCCCAAACCCTGAATTGATTCTTTCGGCACCGTAAAGATTTCTTGAATGCCTAACTAGTTTATTGAGATAAAAATTCACGATTCCATCTCTGACAAGGTCAAACATGTGACGCAAGTTAATTTCTGCTAGATTAGTATTTCTGACATAACTTTTTACTTCGATCTCCGATTAAGCTGATTCTTGTGTCGTTGAAAAGAATACTTGAATCCCTAACCAGTTTATACACATTAGAAGTCATAAATCCTCCACTAACAATGTCAAAACTTTAATGCAACATTAGTGTAAGAAGTCATGTCTATCTGAAAGAAAACAGTATTTACGACATAACTTTTTTCTTCGATCTCTGATGGAATAGATTCCGATGGCCTTGTAGAGACTGAAGACTTTTTACATCCATCCTCTGTTAATGGGGTTATCAAAGCAGCATTACTATTGAGATGCACCCAAAAGGGTGAAACAATGGTTGAATTCATACAAAAACTAACATCATTTAACTCTCAAGCACTCTGGTGTGTCCTTGCTGAACCACTCCTACACTTATAAACACCAAAATACCCAAAAAACCTCGTGTTGTAGAAGTGACTGAAGGGCCAATATATAGATGGTTGGTAGATAGACTTGGTAAAGGAGACATCAAATTTTCTTAGTACAACAATTTTAGCAATTCAATCTGAAAGACTAAAGAAGACCCTATAGTATTGAAGTCAAATAAACTACTAACAGAAGCATTAACACCAATCAAAGGATCCTATTATTAGCACCACAACATAACGTAAAGAGCACAATAGTTGGAAAGACTCTTGTACAGATTATTCATTCATTTGCGTTGGAACTACTATTGTAAGAGACGACAAGGTAGCTTAATAAATTGAGAAAGAGAGAGAAATAGGTCCAAATTTGGGGGATTTTACTGGATTTTTTTGGAAGTTTGTTGAATTTTTGGAGGGGTTTTACTAGATTTTTGGGATGGGTTTTTGTGAAATCCCAAAATCCGGGGGTCCTTTATTGACCGTTGACCACCCGTCAACTCGCGGAAATACCCGTGAGTGTTGCACAACCCGACATCACATCAAGAGCATCTCATGTACAAGTTATCATTAAATCAACCGAGGTCCAACATACCTCAATTAGTGTTCATTTGTATCATTGGGAACTAAGACATCAAAGTCCAAAAGGATAGGGACTTAGTTTTAAAATTTCAAATAATTCAGTTTAACTCCCAACATTCGAACGTGGATTGGCGTTTGAACGTGGGCTGCTTCTGACGTTCGAAAGTGAAGTGGGTTTGAACGGAAGTTGCTCCCAGTATTTTGGGTCTCTGCTGAAAATACTATTCATCTTAAGGAAAACCCAAAGTACTGCAAGCTCCCAACGTTCGAAAGTGACTGACGTTCGAACGTTACTAACGGAAAATGCTGGTTTACATTCGAACGTCACCAACGTTCGAACGTAACTCCAGTTCCAGAATGCCTCAAAACCTATTGTTCCATTCCCAATCCATTTCCAATCTATCCAAAACCAATCCAAATTCGTCCCAAACATATATAATGAAGCTTTTATACATTATATATGATTTATACAACTCTATCACAATTATTTGCATAATCTACATGCCAAAAATCATTTATAACAAAAGGTTTTATAAAATCTTGAAATAGGGCCACAAGTAGGCCCCCTTCACCCTTGATGCTCTCCATGGGGTCCATCCGCCAGTGCAAACCCTACACCTGAAATTGTGTCCCGTATAAGGTGAGCCAACGCCCAATGGAGTAGATCCTACGGAGGCTACTCCCCACCTTAGATGCTCATGCTCATGCAACATTCATGTCCAACATAAAATCAACCATTTTATACTAGAGCATGCATTCAATGTTGGAATGCAACAATGACATGAAATGAGATGCCACTCACTCATTCACTTCAACACGAGTCCTCACCGACTCTCACAACACAATGGATTGTTAAAGTGTTTCAATCCTGTCATTTATATTCACATCAAATGACATATTCAATACTAGGGTTTTTCTTGGGGTGGATATTCATGGACTCACACCAAGGGTCATCCAACCCACACGGAATTCATGAACTTCCACCAAGGGTTCTGCGTACACTCACACACTTCATGGACTAAACCAAGGGAGTGCATCTCCCAATCATCGGGTCTTGCACCCGAGAGGTCGTCTTGCCTCTTCTTGCTACCCCAACCCAACTCCGTGAAACTCTTGCGACTTAGCTAGACCTTCGGCCCAACTTTTCCAAGCCTTCTATCAATCACCAATTGTGGTATTGATGACACCCATGCACACATATATACGTATCTAAAATTATAAAATATAATATAACTAGATATTATCTATGTTTAACAATAAATATATTTGTATTCACACCAAAAATCAAATCACAAATAGAGGAGAGAAGAAATGAATTTAAGCACAAGTTGTAGTGGGGATGAGCGGTGGTAGTGGTGGTGGTAAGAGATGGTGATGGTTGTGGTAGGTGATGACGATTGTAATAATTGTGACAGTCGTGGGTGGCAACGGTGATGATGGTGAGTTTTGGGTGATGATAATGGTAGTGGCAGTCCTCAGTGACGGTGGTGGTGATGGTGGGTAATGGTGATGGTGATTGGCAGTGACGGTGGGCAGTGATAATGGTAGCAATGGGGTGATGACAAGTGTTTCTAGGCGACAATGTTATGGCTGGTGGCAAATAGCGATGGTGGTGTTGGTGGTAGGTGTGGTGGGGGATAGTGGTTAGCAGCTATAGTGGGAGACAACGGGTAATGGTAGTGGGTGGTGATGGGCAATAATGGTGATGGTGGGTGTTGATGATGGTAGTGGAATAATGGTGGTGGTGGTTATAAATATAAGAATAAGATAATGATGGTGATAGATGGTAGATGGTAGTGGTAGACGACGGTAATAGTAATTAGTGGTGGGACAGTGGTTGCGGTGGAGTGGGGTGGGGTAGTGGCGATGGTGATGAGGGTGGT
>CM042197.1:22724-41046 GCA_023539305.1 Ilex asprella
CGCTAATTGGAAATCTTTTAATTAAGAGAATATAAATATTGTGGATAGTTTATTTTAATAAATTGTGATTATTTTTTTAAAATAATTATTAATTTATTATTATATTAAATTTATTTAAACGGGTAAACGGGTGATAAAATGGTTAGTATGTTTCGCCCGAACATGACTCGTTTATTAAACATGTTAAACGGGTTGACACGTTTATCACTCGAACCCGTTAAGTTCTCACCCAAACTCGTTTAATCAGCGGTTAATCATATCGTGTTGAATTTTGACAGGCTTAGGTGTGGATGACAGTAGGTGACGATAGTGGTGGGCGATGACGGTTGCGACAATGATGGGGTGACGATAGCGACGGTGGTGGTGGTGAGGGGTGGTAAGGGTAAGGGACAATAGCGATGGTGGTGTTGGGGGGGGCGGTGGTAGAGATGATGGTGGTGATGGAGTGGTGGTTGTTGTGGCAAATACCATGCGTATATCAACAAATACATATCAATCATAAATCATGTAAATACCATGTTCATCACAATGTTAATATATATCACACATGCGTATATCAACAAATACATATCAATCATAAATCATGATATAAGCACATGATTCCACAAATTATCACATAACTTAAGCATGTTATTTCAATTCAATTAAAACAACAATTTTCAAATACTCAAGGCATTTCATCAAACACCTTCAAGGCATAATTTATAAAACATATAGCATACCTTCAATTTCACTAAGTTACATGGTAGATCATATGTAACTTTCATATACCAAAATCAAGCTAGCAAGTAGCCTAAACTATTTTTATGCTCACTTTTCCATTTCCATTAGCATAGACATATATAAAAGTCTACCCATATGCATAATATATATATATATATATATATATATCAAACCCTTAAACTACTAACATTTAAGGAAAAATTAGTCCAAGGTAAGAAGAACCCTATCTCTTGTAGCGTAGAGGAAGTGCTAGAACTTCCAAAAATACAACCCAAGTCTCCTAGCTGTGATTTCTCCAAAATCCTCCCTTTGGATATTCAATGAAAACTCTTATTTTTGGTATGTAGACATAGCTCTCGTGACGGTGATCAATTCTCTCTCTTGGCTCAACGGAATTCGAGAGACGGCAGTCCGAGAATCGGCGGAAGAAAGGTTGAAGAAATGTTTTTTCTCTCTCTTTCTCTTCCTTTCTCTTGGGTAGCTGAACCAGCTGAAATGAGCTGATATTTTCAGCAAAAATTCTAATTTTCTAAGATATTTACCTCTATTTATAATTTTAAATGTTCGGCCCACGTCGCGCCACGTGTCCTTCGCTTAATCGGGTTCGATTTCACCCCGAAACGATTAATCACATTACGGGTTAAGCTTAATTAAATTTTATTTGAACTTTTAATCAATAATAATTAAATTTTGAGTTTATTGCTTTTAGGAACCTCAGTGAGGTCATCCGCCACCCAATCGCCTCGATCTACGTACAAAATTCTAACTTATCTCAGAATTCGACGAAATTCGACATGGTGACTATATTCCGCGATACGAGTCCAACGGTGAAATCTGTTGTGTCATATGAGGTCAATAGAACACGTATTTCAATTTTACATTATAGTAGTAAAATGATATTTTTGCCCTTTTTGAAAAAAATTCAAAATTTCTCGGGTTTCACAGTTTTACTGGTTTTACATAGTTTCTGAGAGAGAGAGATACCATACCAGCTTTACGATGAAGCCTTCAGTCGGGGGAGCAAGCCTTTTGCGATAAAGCCTTCACAGTTCCTAAGGGGGGTTGTGCAAAGAAGCTTTCATTAGTCGGTGGAGCCTTTTGCAATTAGGGGTTGTTGGCGCAAAAACATACTAGCGAGCTTCTTTGCCTCGCCAGGAATAGCCAGCCAAATGAAGATTATGGGAAATAACTAGTGTAATAGCTAATCTGTTGGAGACAAGATTTAAGGACTGCCTATGTAAAATAACTAAGAAAACCAATTTATTGATGCTCTTGGAGTTGCTCTGAGAGAGTTTGATAAGTCTTCTATTTCAAATGCTTAATTTCTAAAATTTTAAAATATTTAGTTAACTCCTTCTAATCAAATATGTCACTTGACTTATTTAATTACTCTCTTTTAATTTTTAAAATTATTTTAAATTTAAATTTTTACTCATGTTTCTTCATTTTTTATATTTTATAAATAATATTTTAATTTATTAATGACTAATTTTTCAATAAGGTTAAAAAAAGTGTGAACACATTGTGTTGACAAGGAAAATAAATTTTGTGTATTGTGCTCGCTAGTTTATTATAATTATGGGTGTTAATCGAGATGAGTTACTTGTATTTGACTCGAATAAATTTTGTGTTAAACGAGTTGAATTTGAATAATTTTTTAAATTTATTTTTAAACAAAAGCCTAAAAAAATTCAACTCTAACTCGTAATACTTGATTTGTTTATAAATAAAATAGTAGAGTTACCCGAGTTTGTCCTGAGTTCAGGTTCGACTCAAATTCTAAATAAGTGAAATTTTAATAAGCTAGACCCCGGTTAACACCTTGTTATAATTAATTTTATTGTACCCAGATTAAATTGGGGATCCATTAATCCGGTTTTCTAGTCAGGCTGATGCTCACCCCGGGTTTAATAGTTATTCCAGTAAAACCTATCGACCCCATCATTTGCTTCGTTAGGTCTTGCCTAAAGCGTTCTTGGGATGGCGAATCACCTGTACGGCTACAACCCTTCTAGCTATGGAGGTGCTGCCAATCTGAGCAGCGTCTATACATCGAGATCAGTCGCCGATCCCTACCTGTCGGCTGACTCTTCATTGCTGAGTTCTTCCAGATACCTTACCTCGGACATCCTTTCTTCGTCCTCAGCCTCCAATTTATCATCCATCTATTCCTCCATCATCAGCGACAGAGGTCCCTCCTCCATGCTCTTCACCCACACTGACGCTCTCGCCGGCGGTTATTCGGTGGCGACTGGCAACAGAGTTCCTGGTGTTTCTGTTACTACGGGATCTTGGTTCGGGCCGCCCGGTGTTGATGTCGGCGCTGCTGCTGCTTCTTCTTTGGATCCTCGTCTAGCCGGACTCAAGCGGCCGTCCTCTGAAGGTAAGGCTTCTAACACCCTCTCTGTATTCCTGAATGCTTTTCATTACTAATTATCTTTTTGCGATTTTCTAATTTAGCTCTAGTTCTAGATGTGCATATGTTAGTAGTTTCCTCACTGGTCCTGTTTAAGATGGAAGTATGGAACATTGAGAAACATTTATATTCAAGCATGCACAGGCTCCAAAAATAACAAATTATGACGTAATTCATCATTGTGCAAATCAATTGCTTCTTTCTTGGCCCTCTGAATTGTTTGGCAAGGTGAGGGGATTGGTGGATGCTGCTGATTGAAGGAAGAGATGGGAGATGATTTGAAGTGAGGAACACGAGTGTAGCGTTGTAGGGTGTGTGCCAGCCATCTTTCTAACTATTGATAGTATTTGTTGTGGTGGTGTAGAACTAGCATAGTACATGAAAAAGTAGAATATATTTATAACGAGGAAATAACTCTTAGTCAGAAGGTAGTGAAATTATTAATTTTCAAATCATAAGAAATTGAAAACATTGTAAGAGTCCAACCAGTATAATCTGCAATCCAATTGGAATGGTGTAAGCTATATATTATCTTAGATAACCCTACTTAAGTTACGTTTGGAGAGCACTATTATCAAGGTGATACTCTCTACACTAAGTGTAATCTGTCAAGCAGCTCAGAATGAATATCTGAACTCCATAAGTTGAGGAAAGTTTTTTCATGTGCTATTTTCATACTAATTCACTATTTTCCCTTTCCTCATGTTAATTGAACCTTTTCTGTGGGGTTATTAGGATATACTATCATTTCGGTTTCATATAAATGTGGAGGCTGTGTCTACATCATGAAAAAATGAATTTGCCCACGTGTTGAATTCGTAAGTGAGTATTTGACCTAATTTTCCATAGGCTTCATGACGCCAATACTCTGTAGGCATGTGGGCGTGCATGTTTGATCTTGTATCAGTTGTATGTGTTCAAAGTATTGATTGATACTAATATGCGGTTTGGTCCTATCTAACACGACTCTTCTATTGTGAGACTAATACGTGTTCAATGCATACCACGAGTCTCATATATCTCTTACCCCATGATATGGCCACAATATCTCGGCATGTCCAACTTGCTCTATCTAGCCTTCTGTACATATTGCCTAATACCGCTCCGTTATGCCTCAACTAGTGTGTTTTAGTACTTTTTGAGTTGATTGATGATAACACGACATTGAACCATGTTCATGTTGGATTGATTATCACCTCGTTGTTTTGACCTATCTCTTGTGGGTGTCTCATGTATACCAATCTGGCTGACTCGTCTGTGTACTGTGGTTCTCTTCATTAGAGTTATTAGTAACAATGTTTATTTTGTTTTGAACATACGTGTACACATATGTATGTGAAGGAAAATTCTTGTATGATGAGTGCCAACTTGATTTTTTTTTTTGTTACGCAAGTGTATTGCAAATGTGATAATTGAATGTGTCCCTAGAGTATGTTAAGAGGTAATTATTTCTTTAATTTTCCTATAGATGGTACATAAATTCTTATCCATCAAAAAATAAAAAAATAAAGAGGTATATAAACTCCTAACTTTATTTTCTATCTGTGCAGATTGATTTAATTGTATAGTTTATTGACTATTTTGCTTTAAGGATCATGGTTATATGATCTTGTCTTGTGATACAAAATCTTTCAATATCATTTAGTTAATGACAAAATTGATTAAAAACTTTGTATTTTGTGTACTTTGCTATTTACGATTTGTTCAACATATGTTTGATGTAATGCTCATCATCTTAATTCCTTTCTACTAAATATAGATCATACTATATAATAACATATATATTGTGATTTTCTTGTTTATATGTGTCTATTATCTATCGTAGCGCTGTATCCTCAGACTGTCTTGGGTGCCCATAACACAATTGGGCAAAGTGAAGCTTGGTTGTCTACCAACCTTTTAGCCAAACGCCCTAGATTCGAGAATGCAAGCAGTTTGCCTATTTATCCGCAGAGGCCTGGAGAGAAGGACTGTGCCCATTATATGCTCACAAGAACCTGTAAGTTTGGAGATAGCTGCAAGTTTGACCATCCTATTTGGGTTCCAGAGGGTGGAATCCCAGATTGGAAAGAGGTGACTGTTTATTGCAATTTTTATTCTGTGATAATGATAGCTAGTAAATTATGTACAAACACTAATTTTATTATTATGGGTTTCCATGTCCATGTTTCAATGGATTTTATCCTCGCTTATTGGACAAGTGAAGTGAGGTTATCATATGAGCTATATGTTCCCTCTATGTTACATAATTATTTTGACACCCTTGTATGTGGAGAAAGCATCCAAAATGCTATTATGATTACCTAGTTCATAAGCCAGATGAGAAAATACGGTGGGGATATTTTTTTTTTAATTCCCTCCCCCTATGTCCTCCTTCCACGACAACCTGATTTATTACAATTCAGTTGATGATTGCTTGTGTCAAATTAAGTTCATTCCTTGATGGTGTGATCTCTATTTTAATGGTTTGAAGTTTCAACTAAATGCTCATCATTTGTTTCTTCACTTGGCTATTTATTTGTAGTAATCTATATTCCTGTCCAACATCTGGGAACTCTTGGTTTATTACAAAAAGAAGAGAAAAAAAAATAACAGTTCTTGGAAGAGGATTGATACTGTAATTTGCTAATATTCAATATCTTATATTCAGATACAAATCTAATGGAATCTAGAGTCTTCAAAAGTAAACCAAGTTAATAAACCTAACATAATCTAACTCAACAAAACATTTTTCTTTTATACCTTGGTTGGTTAAACATCTTATTAGCTAGGCTGTGTTTATTTGATTTTGATTTCACTCACAAGTTAAATTTATATGAGACGAAGTTTTTTTGCCTATACTCATGCACATCTGGCTGGTAGTAAATATGGATTGAGGAACGTATTAAGTACTAAGTAGTCACAATAATGTGGGACAATTTTGGGAACTTGTGCAACACTTCTACTAGGCATCAAAGTTTATGAAAGTTCTTATGAGACTTTTGTTAGTGGCAAACTGAATTTTGTTATTTTCTGATGCAAGTATAATTCATCCATTCATATGCCATCGAGGAGACCTCTCGTGAAAATACTGGCAGTATCCAGTAATTTTTGGGGTTAGTAAAGCTGATCCATTTTTTTTCAATTGTAAACATGATTAAATTGTTAATAAAATGGAGAAACTACATGAAAGGACAAGCAGTTTTCAAGGCAATACAAGAGGCAAAACAAAAAAAAAAGAAAAGAAAAGAAAAGAAAATGCAGAGACTAGGGAGATATATAAATAACTATATCTCAACATCATTTGAACACTTGAGCCCAATGATCTTTGATTAAAAATAGTGCCATCCCTCTACAGTCTTTTGGTGTTGGCACCTAGCATAGTTATCAAATCGTGTATCGGAAGGCGTATCGTTTTTTAAAAATAATGTATCGTATCGTGTATCGTATTACGTATTGTAAGATACGGTGCAAATTTAAATAAATAATAAAAATATATATACCTTTGAAAAAAATCATATAGTCATAAAAACATAACATTTCATTAATACTCCACCAACTACTCAAGTCATCAACATAATTCACTAATATTATAATACAAAGTTCACAACCATAGTTCACTAATTCAAACATAGTTTATGAATATAGGATGCCGGTGATGCCGTTGTTTCACAAAATTAAAATTAATCAAGATTCAGAATTTTTGGGTTAATTGCAAATTACACCCCCAAAGATCATTTGAATCTCAATTTACACCCCCAAAGAATAAAAATCTTAATTTGCACCCTCAAAGATAGAAATTTGTATCAATGTGCACCCCCAAATATCAAAATCTCAATTTGCATCCTCAAAGATAGAATTTGTATCAATGTGCACCCCAAAAGATTAAAATCTCAATTTGCACCCTCAAAGATAAGAATTTGTATCAATGTGTACCTAAAATTAATCACTGTCAATTTGCTGCCTAAAACTAAATTGATAAATTATACCTAGATCCCTTCATGCTTGTCACTTAATCATTTAGACCCCTTCACATTAAGAATATTACTCGTACATCTCATGAAATTTGTGTACGTGTAATACGTAATCCCTTTTCGTTAATATCTGTTAATATAACCGTTAAAAATATGATTTTATCCTAATAAAAATATATAATTTCATATTACCTTTTATTTTGTGGGCCCAATATACTCTAAAGTTCAAAATCAAGCTTACCATTTGAATGTCCAATAGAATGTAGGTATTTATATAATATTTTTTATATCTAATACAATATATCACTTAAGCAGGTATTTATATAATGTTATTTGGATGTAAAAAATATTATATAAATACCTACATTCTATTGGACATTCAAATGATAAGCTTGATTTTGAACTTTAGAGTATATTGGACCGACAAAATAAAGGTTAATATGAAATTATTATTTTTTATTAGGATAAAATCATATTTTTTAACTATTATATTAACAAATATCAACGAAAAGAGATTTTGTGTTACACGTGTACAAATGTTATGAGATATAGGAGTAATATTCTAAATGTGAAAAGATTCAAATGATTAAGTGACAAGCATGAGGAGATTTAGGTATAATTTATCAATTTAGTTTTTGGCAGTAAATTGAAGGCGGTTAGTTTTAGGTGCATATTGATAAAAATTTCTATTTTTGAGGGTGCAAATTGAGATTTTGATATTTGAGGGTGCATATTGATACAAATTCTATCTTTGAGGGTGCAAATTGAGATTTTGATCTTTGGGGGTGCATATTGATACAAATTTCTATCTTTGAGGGTGCAAATTGAGATTTGAATGATATTTCGGGGTGCAATTTGCAATTAACCTAGAATTTTTATACAAATATATATGTTTTTGTATAAAACGACGTCGTAAAAAAAAACGGTACGTATACTATTTTCAAGCATGTATATTCTTTGTATATATTTTCACAAAAAAAAAAAGATATGATATGTTTGAAGTGGCATAAAACGAAGTCGTAAAAAAAAAAAAACAGTTTTTGCACGTATCGGGCGTATTGTACCGATACGTATAGTGTATCGGACGATACCATGCAAAAACGATACATAACTACGATCCGTATCATTTTGGGTCTGTATCATAACGTATCGTACGATACGTATCAACTATGGTACCTAGAGCAAAGAAAACAATTTTATTTAATTAGGTAATATTCGTGTGATGGTTGTTGGTTCTATTTCTCTTCTGTTTGAATATCCATTCGCATGACACCCCTGCTGCTGTTTGGGGTGTTAGTAGCGACTTAAAAAGGTTATGATCGCAGTGGGAATTCCCTCTTTAATACCCATTATACCCTCATAACATCATATACCAAGACACACACAACAGCCCCATCATCGTTGCTCACACACCCGACCACCATGCTTTCTCAGTCTCTCTCCCCCCCCCCTTTTTCTCTATCTCTCTCTTATGAACTATCGTGCCACACCACCACCACCACACAAGCACCATATTACTACCTACCTTGGACTACTTTTCATTACATACTCCATGTAAAGAATCAAAAACTAAAAATCAAGATCCAAATCACCACCACACCATCATGAAAGTCGGTCTAGTCACTGTTGAACCTTCTCTAGCTCTACTTCTTACCTTATCTTATATCAGGTGTTTGAACCCAAACGCATCCCAGATCAGAGCTTCTTAAAATCTCAGCGCACTAACTAATTCTTAATTTGTTCACCCCTCGTTGTTTGTCATAGTGTGCTCATTCAAGAGCTCTAGTCCAATGTCCATGATTCACCCTTGAAGTCAATAAGCAAATATCAATGAACTGAAAGCAATTGGGTTTCCCTCATTTCTTTAGTTCTGAATTTCTAAGAGAGACAGAGAGGATCCCATGTGTATCTAGGGCGGCATCGAAAGCCACTGCTACCAGTCGAATGAGATAGTAAAAGGCTTCAATATGTTGACAAATGTGTTGAATTGGATTGATCAAGAGACTCTCTCTACCCCCCATGTTTTTAAATGGGTTTGATATTTAGCTAATGATATTGGAGATGTTAGTAGAAGGTGTTGCCACTACAAGGTTGTGTCGAGTTGAGTTGGTTAGGAGATGATTTTTTTTGGTAAATGTGGGTTTTGGTTGGATATTCTAATTAGCGGTAGGGTTTGCGTCAGGTGACATCTGGTGTTTAGACAACACTGGTGTTGGCTTTGCTATCCATGTCTATTGGAACTCTTTGTGACTATTTGGACGGTACTCTGTATGTGTGCGAGTTTTACAGAATAGAGATGCACAGTGTGTTTATGTGTGTGTGCTTGCACAATGATGATGGTGTTTTGGTTGTGCTGCTATGGTGGACGGTGGTGGATGACGAGAGTGGAAATGTCTCTGTGAGAGAGAGAGACAGAAAAAGAAGAAGAAGAATGAAGGAAGAGAACAACAACTATGGGTTAAAATTGGTGCCTTGTGTCTGACAATATACTGGAAGAATGAGGTTAAAAACGTAAATAGCCAGTTTATATTGCATCCGTTATCTGACAACACATTGTCACTGTTTTTTTTCTAAAAATTCAAATGGTTTCCCTGTAATTATATCAATCTATAGGGGGTGTCATTGATATTTGCCCATTATACAATGTCTTTCCTTTTTTTTTTTTTTGGATCAGAATTGCCTTTACTTTTGTAATGGGACTTTGTCTGTTTGTGTCATATGGTTTTGTTGCCTGGTTTTATATTATTGTTCATCTGTCTATTGGGAAAAAAATTTTGTTGCGTTATTACACTTTTGGCATGATATTTTACTATTGATGCAGGTTCCACTTATTGCTACGAGTGAATCCCTTCCAGAGAGACCAGGAGAGCCAGATTGTCCTGTAAGCAAAAACTATTAGTGTTTTTTTCATGTGGATTATTTGAAACATTTAACGTTGCATTAGTTCATGTACTTAATTCCCCTTGCAATGTGCCCTAGTATTTTCTGAAGACTCAAAGGTGCAAGTTTGGTCTTAGGTGCAAATTTAACCACCCGAAAGATAAGATGGCCCCTTTGGTAGGTTTATTGCGTGGTAGTTGATTAGCCGTTGTTTTTGTGTTACTTGAAGTTTAATGATTTGCTTGTGGACTTTTGACTTTAGGGTGTCCCTGAGAGTGCTGATGTTTCTGTCTTACCCCAGAGGCCATCTGAGCCTCCATGTGCGGTATGATAATTTCATTTTTCCAGTGGAGCATTCTCTGATATAGGTTGTGTTGTTGGTTTGATGAACATGTTGCAATATTCAAGCAGTTCTATGTGAAGACTGGAACGTGTAAATTTGGTGCAACCTGCAAATTCCATCACCCAAAAGATGTTCAGATACCATCAGCTGGACAAGAGAATGGCAGTGGTGGGCAGACTCAAGCAATTAATGATGAAATGGCTGGAGATTTGGAGCTAGTGAAACCACTTTTTACCCCAGCATTATTGCATAACTCCAAAGGCCTTCCCATCAGACCGGTAATGTTTGTCTTACAAATTCAAAAACTGCGAAAATATACGATTCTCATATATTCATTTCCCTTGTACTGAAGTCTTTGTAAGTCTGTATCCCCTCTTTTCATCTCTATTTTCTCCTCTCACCTTCTTTTGAGCTCATTCCGTAGATAGATGAGATGCAATATGTATCTATAAAGCCATGACATGAATGGAATCAATGTGGAGTATGGAATAGGCATGCTAATGTGAGAAAGCAATAGATATAATGTCTACAGCTCAATAAATGAAGTTGAATAAATATTGAATATGACATTTTTGCTTCTGGAATAGTTAATGGAAACACCTGACTGGTCCAACTACAAGACCACTGATTTAGATTTGAATTTCTCTTCTCTTATTTTAATCTATGGATTCCTCCTTCCTAGACTGATGGTTGTTATTCATAAACCATAAGATTGTTAGCTGTCATTTATTTTCCCCTTCTGCTGTTTTTTTCCACTCCTTAAATCTAATCCTTGGCATCCTATCATCTTCTGTTCACTTGTTGTTTCCTATGACAGGGTGAAGTGGATTGTCCATTCTACCTGAAAACAGGCAGGTCAGTTCATCCCCATTTACGAAGAAAAGGAATCTCTCTGTGTGCGCGCGTGTGTGTGTGTGCTGTCTAAATACATCTGATCAAGAATTATCATTGTTCTCAACCTTCTATTTTCGTAAATCAGTTGCAAGTATGGTGCCACTTGCCGCTACAATCATCCGGACCGAAATGGTAAGTGTTTTTTTTGGGTAATGAAGGGGTAAGTTAATATGTTTGGTAATCTATCAATACTTGTGGAATTTTTTATTACATTCTTGGGTAACACTCGTGCTTCAAAGTTAACCAGTGATGACATTGTGCAGACATCAATCCACCTGCTGTTGCTATCGGCCCTGCCATTGTAGCCTCTCCTGTGGCTCATTTAAACATTGGCGTTGTTAATCCAGCCGCCTCTATCCTGCAAACTATTGACCCAAGGCTGAGTCAGACTACGGTAAAATTAATATTTTTATGCTTTTAAATGGGTCTCTTTTTATGCATACAGGATGCAATGTTTTAGGCAGTTGTCATATTTCAGTTGTGTGCATCCTCATGTCTGAGAGACGGGTGGATTGCCAACATCCCTGAATCTTGGTTAAATGGGCAGTGATTGTTCTTTATCTTGATTATTAGTCGCTTGCCACTTGTGTTTTCATTTGATATGAGATATCTTTTGTAAATTAGTTCCATCTTTGTTCTATACACTGATTTTTGCTGTTTCTTAACATGGACAATCCTGTGGTGGGTTTTTCTTTTGTCTGTTTTCCTTATTCTGTTATTCCTCCAAAATAACGAATAATCACATTTAATTTGTGAACATGTTTTTGTTGTTTGTCACTATTAATACGTATTTGTTCTCAGATTTCGCTTGACCTTACCTGTTATGAGATGCAATGTTGAATTTTTTTTGTTTATTAACTAATAGATGTCATATGTTTTCCTCTTGCAGCTTGGGTTGGCTCCAACTATCTACCCACAACGACCTGGACAAATCGAATGTGATGTGCGTATTTATTTGATTTCATTGTCCAGTTGTAAATGATGTCCACTTGAAGGAAGAAATACGGTCTGGGAGACATGATCTCCCTTTGGACCATCAAGTATTGATTCTATATTTTATAAGACTGAAATTACTGGGGTCCGATATTTTCCCAAGAGAGATATTTTACAAATGTTTTCAGAGAATAAGTTTTGAGTGGGGCTATTCCCACCCTTGTACAACTTCTTCATATCTGTCAAAAGATAGCTTGTGACTAAGCCTATCCAGTTTACCTCAAACTCATTGAATCCCAGTCTTGATTGGACTGACAGTCTATGCCCATGCCCACCCAGCGAAGCAGTGGAAACTCACTGACTTTGTTTTGTGGAGGGTGCCGTCAATGGTCTCCCCATTGAAGTTCAATGGCTGATTAATAACTGTTATTCACTTGACCCATGCATGCACTAAAGGCATCTTGGTTAAGGCATCTGGGTGTGTTTGTCACTCTCCCTCTTCCAAAGCAAAGTCAACTGGAGACCACAAGCAGGTGTCAACTGGTGTTCTGAAACTCACATGCGCAATCATGGCCCAGAAAAGGAAAAAACAAAAACAGAGAAATATAAACTGAGGCTCAGCATCTGGACTATAACATGCACGGGGAACAAGTAGCAAGTTAGATTGTGGAGTAATTAGGGTTACGAAGAGAAGAAAGATTAAGAGAAGAGTGTTGTGTGTTAGGGTTACACAACTACATCCCATAAATAACCACAGATTACCAAAATACTCTTATGCTAGGAATACATAACATAACGTAGAATCTATTCTTGCTTGTCTCCAACCAGTGCCACATTCATAGTGGAGATCTTTATCTCAGCCATCTGATTTACCACATTAGTAGGCACCATCTTGCACCCCAATGATCATAAATGATCTGAAAACCTTAGCTGAAGAGCAGCTGGGATACACATGTACTGAAATTAATGATTCTCCGCTGTGAGCTGACGCCAAGTCATAGCAAAATCCATCAACATGAGCGTTGGGAATTCTCTGTGATGAAGTTTCAGACGTCGGGGTGGGATGGGGTTAGAATGCAAATTTCTAATTCTATATGCACGTAAAGCAACAGACAATTTTAGTGGGGTGGGTACAGAAATATTGTAGGAGCGAGTATTTTATGTGTGGGGATAGCCCCAGCCATATGTTTTTCTGGTTTCTTTTTCTCTTATTTTCTTTGAGGTTCTATCTATCTTCCTTTTTAACTGAACTATATCCTCATTTTGGAAAAAAAAAATGCTGGTTGGAAATTGAAAGATTTTACGTGATAGTCTAGTTAGACTTTCTGACTATCTGTGGAGATCTAGTGTGCGTTTGCTGAACTGAATCCTAACTAAATCTTCTCAAGTGTTTTGTTGTCGTTTGGCTTGCTTATCAACTGATTAAGATTACTTTGATAATTATGTTGTTGGTACCATGAATCTGCTTACTTCTTAACTGTTTTTTTCCCTGAGTAAGTATTTTTTCTATGTTGTAGTACTATATGAAAACTGGGATATGTAAGTTTGGGGAGAGATGCAAGTTTCATCACCCTATTGATCGGTCATCACCCACACTGTTAGGAAAGGAAACTGAGCAACAAAATGTTAAGCTCACTCTTGCTGGCCTACCTAGGAGAGAGGTACGTGTTGTATGTTTCTCAAATATCAATAACCATCTAATTTGTGCTTACAGGGGCAATTGATTTCTTATGGGAAAAGAATTGTTGCATCTTTTAGTTGGTTGGATTTTTCCCCAGTTTCCTCTACATTTGCATGAAATTGCAAAATCAAAATTTATGCATCTTGTTATAGGTTGTTTTCTTTTCTTCTCATGCTTTATTCACCTGTTGAAGTAATTGTCTACTAATGTAAGAATTGAAAGTATACAATTAGGAGATGCAGTTTGTGTATACATTCGCTAACTCCTTATCAGTTCAAAGCTTGTAAGCAACTTAAGCATAGTTCCTTCATTTTAGTGGACTTGTTAGCCAGAATTTTAGAGCTTCACTTAACGAAACACGTGGTTGCTTACAAAGTAAATTCCCTGGAACAAGATTCATAGTGGGAAAGCTATTATCTACCTGGCTTGGAGCTATAGCAGCTTATCTGAAACTCATACCTGCACCCTTCATTTAGACCCTGCCAGGAGGCTTCTCTGAATCTCATACTCGCGTGCTTCATTTGTATCCCACCAGGAGCTATGCAGCACACCTGCATGTATTACATACACATTCTTCCATCTCCCTGTCACAAACACATCGGTGGTGTTTGCGTAGTGGGTTAAAGGTGGTTATCCACTAGTTGGATGGGATAAAATAGGGGTGGGGTCCCGATAACCCTTGTTTGGGAATGATAAAAGGAGGCCGGATATCTTTTTTCGGGTTATCCCATGGACTGGGTTGCACATTAAATGTTTTCCTACCTACATGGGTTAATTTTAACCCATCTATTCGGTGGGTTAATTGAGTTGCCGAGTGGATATAGGAGTGAAATTCCACATTTGCCCTTGCTTTCCCAAAAATCGAAGAACGTTTCCGGTAGTTGGGCAGTTGGTGTTGTCTTCTCCTCTGCCAGACGTTGCACACCTTTCTTCACTCCATTCCAGGCGACCATCGAATGCAGAGAGGAGGATCTTTCGGTGTTCAGGTATGTTTTCTCTTCTATGTCATGGCTTCAATCAATTTTTTTTTTTGTCGAATTTGTTATACCAGTCGATGAAGGTGATCTCTCTCTCTCTCTCTCAACCGCCTCTCTTTGTCTGTGGTCAACTGGTACTTCTCGCTCCTAATTTGAAAATTCGGTGCGCTCTCTCGTTGATCTCGTCAGCTAATGCCAAATCTAAAAATCCAGTGCTCTCTTTGTCTCTCTTGTTGACTCTGTTGTCGACTGGTTGTACTCAATCCAGATCTGAAAATCCGGTGGTAGCTCTCTCTCATAACAAAAACTAGGCAAAGCTTCTGAATTTCTTTCACTGTAATTTTGGGGAGGTCGATTTTAAGAAAAAGAATTGGTTTTAGTCCCCAATCATAAATACCATAAAGAAGATGGTTTATTTATTTTTTTTAGTAGTTAATAGAGTAAGTTATTTGATTGTTTGTATTAGGGACAAGAAGAATTCTGGACCATATGTTGGCTGATTTTTTGGGGTCTAAAGGGGGTGGAAGATTGAGATTGAATTTGATATGATAAACTCCAAGACCAACTTCAACTGGGCAACGTGAGAAGTACCGGGTGGAATATGGATTGATATTGGAATTAGAGAGACCAATTTTGTTAGATTTTTTGGCGAAAAAGGGGTCTAAGATAGAGTTTCACATAGTTTTAGAGCTCCAGAATATTTTGTAATCCAAATGAATTTGATTGGTTAAGGGGCATAATAGTCAAAACATATTATATTAATATTTTTACATCACCTTTGTCCATGGGTCCGGTGAGATAAAAATGTGTTTGCCAAACATTGGCATGAATAGGATTGACTCATATATCCAAGCCTGATGAATGGTTGGGTGGGTTTGGCTCGGATGGGAAATGATATTTTTCTAATATCCTATCCATTCTAAACCCGCGATCCAAACGCCCCCATCATAATTTGAGATGAAACTATTATGCACACAGCAAATAGCAAAGCACATGAATCATACATAATTCAGTCTCCAATTACCATATCACTTAATCACAGTCCATGTATCTCATATTAGATGCTTATTCTCTCTCTCTCTCTCTCTCTCTCTCTCGATCATATATCAAAGCAAATTTATTACTCATGTATGATATTGAACAATAAACATGACACATCACAAATTCCATGCATTTCATCATAATTCAGATATAGGATGCCACAATTTTCATTCAGTATGAAAAATACTGGGGACTAATCTGGAGATTCTTCATAAAGGAAGTCAAGCTTGTGAGTAAATTACTGATATGCATTCTCTTGCACTTCTGAAGTTCTCAGTAATCTTCAATCTTCTTTAGTTATGATATCTTCTCTAAAACCTGCTTTCCTCTGATTTTGTTTCTTAATGGATCACGATTTGGATCTTATAGAATCGTAGGATCCCGATCTGAACTGCAAATTTAGGCGCATTTAGTTATTGATCAACTTAATCCATATTTTTCGTTTTAATAGTTAAAGGCTCAATCCAAATATGAATGCCTTATATAATAGGAAGCATAGATACTTCCTAGAGAGGTGTCATGGCAGTGGCAGTGTCAGACTCGTGTTCGACATAAACATGGTCTGGACACGGCCAGGATAGATCTAGAATATGACCAAGAATTTTTTTTATTAGAAAAGCAATTGTTAACTATTAAAACTGGTGCGATTTCTATTTTTTGAGTATTTTTTTGTTATTTAACTTATATACTATAAATGTTAATGAATATAATGATGTTTGATGGAAATGGTCGATATGTATTTTAATCTATTTTAATTTAATCAAAAAAATAATATTTGCTAGGTCTTTGTATTAATATTGTTATAATATATTTTATTATTAATATATTACAACTCTATTATTATTTAAAAAAATATTATATTATTCTAATAATTGTGTCCTTGTCATACCCGTGGCTTATATTTTTTAACTTTGTCATATTCTCGTGTCCGTATTGTATCGTATACGACACTCTTATTCATTTTAGTGCTTGTTAACTTATATAATTGTGAGTATTGAGAATTTCAACGGTAAGGAAAGCTATCGAAAGTTTGTTTCGTTTGTGAAAAGATCTCTTCATTCATTCTTCTCTCATTGAAAAGTTAAAAGCAACAGTCATATTTGATATTTTCTCTCATCAAGTGATCATCGCCAGATAGTCTGTCATTTTTATTCTTTCCTGTTTCTTTTGTTTGGATGTTGAATAGTCATTGTTATTATTCAACCGTCTTTCAAAATATTTTAATTCTCTTATTTCTTTTTTGCAAAATCCTGCAAGGTTAACAATACACTTTTAATTTTAAAACCTCTTCAATGATCAAATTGTAGTTTATCAAATTTCAAGCACATCTTTAGTTCTATGTTTGTTGTAACATTTTTGTTGCAAATATATTAGGCTTGTTTAATTATTGTTTTTGAAAATTTTGTATTGTTACAGAAAATTTTCATCTCATATTTTTAGTTGATAGGATCTTATGATTCTCAATTCGATCTTACGAACACGGTCCTATAGCCTTCCCCATCGATCTAAGATAGGATCCCGATTAAAAATCTTGCTTTGCTGGAGGATACTAGTCACTTAGTCATGGAGGTTGGTTGACCTAAGGCACTGGGCTAAGGGATGGTCAACTAGTTCATGGGCTGGTCGACCCGACCTATTGTTGAACCCCAAATCAGTACCAGTTTTAGTTCATACTCAATCTAAAGCCATTCAAACATCACTACCAAGCCTCAACCAAATCATTGCAGTCCACAATCTAGAACAAGATTTTTGTTCAGTTAAGAAATTAAGATGCATACCAATTCCATAATTCTTGTGAAATGTGAACTTCGTTGCTATCAAGTTCAGGCTTCCGACTACACTTTTTCATGATCTTAATGTTGAATTCATGGGATTAACTGCTACAAGTTTCTGCGTATTGAAGGCATTCTACAATTTAAAATGTCTCATGTCTCCAAGTCAAGTTTTTCTGCACGTTTGCAAGCCAAAACTGTCAACTAGCTGAAGAGAAAGGAAGACAACTAGGTAATATTTGGAAGATAAGCAAAACCACAGAAAATGGTGAGGGAGATGTCTGGATTGTTCAAAATGTTTGAAAGCAACCTTGAAAGGCTTCTGTGAATTTATATACATCCAATCCATCCAGTTGCCCTTACCTCCCTAATTCCTAAGAGAAATTACACTTCCAATCCCAAAAGTTTTGTCTCACAATGGGCTATTAGGTTAGTCCACTCGAGATGCTTAAAGGTAGGTGGTAAAAGTTTCAGCTCATTCTATCGTATCATGATTTGGGACCTTAGGGGCAGAAAGCATTGCAGAAAGGGAAGAAATTATAGGTGAACTAAATGTGGAACTACCTCTTTAAGACCAGTGCCTGTG
Organism: Ilex asprella; assembly: GCA_023539305.1. Lineage (NCBI taxonomy): Eukaryota > Viridiplantae > Streptophyta > Magnoliopsida > Aquifoliales > Aquifoliaceae > Ilex > Ilex asprella. The sequence goes on from CM042197.1 coordinate 40,924, forward strand.
CTGTTATGGTTGCTGAACATGAGTATATGGCACCTGTAAAGTTTGATTATGGCAAAAGTTAGGGGCATGTATTTGCATATATATATATATATATATATATATATCTCTCTTATACACATCTTA
>CM042197.1:48659-89630 GCA_023539305.1 Ilex asprella
GACTTTGCACACCACTAGTCAAGTAATTTAGAAATTAATGCAGTAATTAAAGTAGAGAGAGATAATTTATAGTGGTTCGGCCAATGTGGCCTACGTCCACTTTGGAATGGCAAGGGGTTGCCAGTATTTTATTGATTCCGATAGGTAATGAGAACGGAGAGTTACAAAATGGAGAGGAGGAGGAGTTTTAGGCTCCGTAGAGTGTCTTGCCCCCAAGTGTTAGTGGGGCTTACCTTTTATATTCAGCCCTCAACCGAATGGAGCTACTAATTGGCCATACTGAACTATTCTAGTGGAATTTGCGGATTCTCCTCAACGGGTGTGACTGTTAAGGAGCTCCCCACAAGACCGGGTCTCCCTTTGACTGCTTCCAATGTGAGTAAGGGGTCTTGAGTGCTCTCTGGATTCTTGTAGCTGAGCTGATAGAAAGCTTGACTGAGCTTGGATCTCATTGGGCCTGCGGGGCCTTTATAGATTTGAACCTTTAATTGCAACTGGGCTTCAATATAACTTTGGGCCTTTTGGGCTTGACCCATCAAATGGTATGGATATATGCTATGGAATCATCATCTCCTAGGATTTTTGCAAATAAGTTAGGGTTTAATACCCATGAAATCTCTTTCTAGTTTTAAAAACCCTAATTCTTGGAGGGCGATGTATTTTCTTCTTGAATGCTTTCTTTATTATGAATTTCGAAACCTTACTGCTTTGTGTTGGTTAGAAAAATGAAGATATTGTGATCTCATGTATTTTCTTAGTTGGTTGTGGAGTTGTTAAATGCTATATTTCGGGGATTTTGGATAGATGCTTGTAAATTGAGACTAAATGTTGGAATTGTATATTTGGTTGGGTTGTTTGTGATACACATGAGTGAGAGGTTCCATGTAAGGATGCTCACACCTTCTCAAGAGGTTCCCGGTAAGGATGCTTGAGAAATAAGCCCGTTATAGTGAGAGGTTCCTTGTAAGGATGCTCACCCATTCCCAAGAGGTTCTCGGTAAGGATGCTTGGAAAATAATGTAACGATGGGTGAGAGGTTCCTTGTAAGGAAGCTCATTCCCAAGAGAACAATATTGGATCATTTGTTGGAAAATGGTGGATATTTTGGGAAATGGATGTTTATGGGAATTGATTGTTATGGTATATTTCTATTAATATTGTTATTTAAACTTGAGATCCGTTGATAAATGTCCTTGTTTTACTTCAAACATTATGTATGCTATTTGTGAAATAAGACCCACCGCTTTATATGCTTTCTAAACCTTGTATGGGTTTGGAAATTTTTTTCTACAGAACTTTGTGCTCACCCCCTACAGTTGAACCTTTTTCAGATGTTGGGCTAGAGGATGAGCTCGGTGCTAACGAGCCGTACCTTGGAGAGGCTTTTCTATAGGGATACCTGGATCCCGAGTGGGACACCTAGAGATGTTGTTTATTTTTTGGTTCTAGACTAGAATATTATTTTGAAACACTGTATAGTCTAGATTTCTTTTGTAATTTCTGCTGCGCTATAATAATAAATTTTTCTTGGGAATGTAAAGGCCAAAGATGACATATTCTTTTGGGATATTGATGTAAATGTTATGAATTATTGTGATGAAGTCTTCTTTATTGATGGTTTATCTTAGTTTTCTCATTGTATGAATGGTTATTGAATGTAATGTCGTCTAAGGTGTATTTTTGGGTGTTACGAAATATCAAATATTTTAAATTTTACAATTAAAATTCATGATATATTGTATCTTTTATTTAAACATAATCAAAAATAAAAATTCAATTTTCTCTTAAAAATATAATTAGTATATAATTATATTTTCTATTAGAATTTAATTTGGTCATTTAAACGAACAAATTAAATACCAAACTATCCTAATTAAAACTAATAAAATATTGTGTTAATTATAGTTTGACCATTTGTTTAATTTTTTAGTTTTATTATAATAGATAGTATAATTATATACTAACTATGATTTTTTTAAACTAGATTTTTAATTTTGATTTTATTTCAATAAATGACATAATAAAATATGAATTTTGGATGTATAATTTATGTTCTATTATGAATGACTTAGACCCCGTATTTGATTTTTTTTGTTTTATTCTAATAGATAGTATAAATGTATACTAATTATGATTTTTTTAAGAAAAAATTAAATTTTTAATTTTAATTTTATTTTAATAAATGATACAATAGAATATAAATTTTTGTTATAAATTTAAAATATTTGATATTTTATCTTTGATTGAAGTATTTTTGGTCTAAGTATTATATACTTACAACCTTAAGGAGGTCTAAGTATAATTTATTAACGAATATATTTATGGTAGGGGTCTAAATATTACGCGCGTACAAACCTTAAGTGGTATGTGTGAAATATTTCAAATGTCAGAAGGTTTGAGTGATTCAGTGACAAACTTTAAGGGGTCTGGGTGTAATTCTCTCTAATTTTTTTATAGTGGAGTAGGTCATCCTGACCGAACCACTTAATTTGTGTTTCCTAGTGTTGAATCTCCTTTTTAATTACTGTATTAAAATACTTGATAGATGATGTATAATTACATTTTGTGCATCATCGACATTAATTTAAAATAAAAGTAATGTTATACTTATCAAAACTTTTACCAAAAAATATTTTTACCAAATAAGTTGACAACTTCTTATCTAATCAAAAATATTTAAATCAGTATTTGATGGGCCAAAAAGTGATATGCGCTGTCAACTCATTTGGTAAAATTTTTTATATGCATAATGTTGAGGCAAAAAATCGATGATACCTCAAGTGAGTTTATGGTATAATTTCTGGGAAAGAATTCTGAACTTTGACTCATAATCTTCTTCCTGCAAAACGAAAAAATTATCCAAGATTGAAGGCACTCTGATGCTTAAGTTAGTAATGAGACAAGAAGAATTGCACGAAGACAAGAAAAGTTTTAGCGTACCTTTCACCTTAACTTCTCGTTTCTTTTATAGGACATTGTCCTTCTAGGGTTTTCATGATTTTAGATTCAAGGTGACACACCTTCCTCCACATTAGTGATTCAATTTGGAAAGTTTCTGATATTTCTCTAATAATTTCTCCTGATAGCTATAATTTCGCCGATTCACTTATCAGAATACCTAAGTTATATGTTTATCTTTTCTTTCTACTTATCGTTTTAAACAGCTAGGACATCTTGAAAATCGAATACATCGATATTTTCAAAACAGATTGATGCACTTGACTTGGTACAAACCGAGTTCTCCTTAATTGTCTCGTCAAACACTTCAATCAACTCAGTTAGGTATAAACCAAGCTCTTCTTAACTATCTTGTCGACCACTTTAATTAGTTTGACAAGGTCCAACTAATTACAACCGATGTTTTGGTCACATGTTCTATCTTGTCATCCTCACGTAAGCTCATTTAATATCGTCACACGATGTAATAACGAAGACTAATACCATCACGTAACTTTTTTCTTTAAAAAAATATTCATACCCGTTCACAATTTTTATTTTTTTTTTGAATTAAACCATTTAATGGACAAGAATGAATGCTGTTATGGCGTGGCGTTACGGGAGCTGCGAATTCTTTCGAGGATAGAATGCGGCGGAATATCTCAGCTAAGACGTTGAAGGAGCAACGGTGGTTTGCGGTGGTCACAGAGCGCAATGGGAAACGGAGTAGAAAAGGTCGCTACGCCCTAACCTAACCTAAACGCTGTCAAAATGACTCTGTCCCCAACCATAACAAAGTCACAACAATTCCAATAAAACATCATCTTTCCCCCTTGGCAGAAAAAAATGATGGCGTCTCAAGCACACACAATGTCCAACAGCTACAGTAATCGTTGTTCCGTGCCTCTCTTAACCGTGACACCTCATCCTCTGATATTCCTTAAGTTTCCTTCTTCAATGGCCACAACTGACCAGACATGGAGGAGGAGGAGGAGGAGGAGAAATTGGAGGAAGATAACCACATTTTTTCCGTCCTCTTCAGCGAAAGGAGCTACTGCTACTGATTCGTCCTTCTCTGCACCATCAGGGCCGCCACAACCACCGTCCTCCCCTCAATCAAACCAGGTTTCTTGTATTTCCTCCTGTTTTTCCTTTCTTTTCATGTTTCTCTTTCAATAACATGCGTGTGTGCGACCACACAACCGAAATTTTTGTTTGGAGGATTTTAATTGATGTCTTACCAGCACTTGAAAGTTGAAACTAACATCCATCCTTTTGTTCTGACACTTCTGTGCAATTATTTGTTGGTTGTGAAAATAGGATGTTTCAACACTTGTCAGGAGGTTTTGGAAAGTTGCCGCTCCATATTGGTCCTCGGATGATAAAGTCCAAGCCAGATTACAGCTGGCCGCTGTATTTGCCCTCACTTTAGGAACCACTGGAATCAGTGTCGGTTTCAGTTTCCTCGGTCGTGACTTCTATAACGCCCTTGCCAGTAAGAACATATTAATTACTATTGTTATGTGCATTTTCTCCCTTTCCCCAACCACTTCTTTTTCGACAGTTGTTAGTGTTTTCATATTGTTTTTTTTATTAGTAGTCATCGTACATACGTTTTAATTTTTTGCAAGACAAAGACCAAGAACAGTTCAGCAAGCAACTCTTATACTACCTTGCTAGTTTTGCTGGCGGAATTCCGGTGAGCACATCAGCTGCACTCTTTTAGGTATTGCTCGTCTTTTCCGTGTTACTGGGAAATGGGAAAGCTGAATTGCTGAAACCATATGGCGAAAGCAATGCAGCACATACTAGGATTGGGAAGCAACTCAATATCGATGATGCGAGAATTTTCTTTTAAAGAACACGAGTTACCTTAGCCCTTGGTTTTCTCTAAGAGCTTTGGGCATGTTGAAAAGCATGCCAAAGACCACTACTGCTACAAAGCATAAGTAGTTAAAATAAGGGGTATTTTCATTTGTCTATCAAGTTTCTCCAATGTATAATCTAGATAGTGGAGAATGCGTGTAAGACTTTGCACCTTCTAATGTTTCTATTGAGGAATCTCTATGTGTGAGTTGACTCCTTGTCTTACTGGGGTATTGTGAAGGAAATTCATCACACAAGAAATTAAATTTTGGGAAGCTCTTAATTCCTTTAGGTGAAGCTCCTGTTCAAGGGAAGGGTTCCGAATCACTTACCTTTACATTTGTGCCTCGTAGATAATTTTCTGACAAGTACTTCGTGGATATAAATATGGAGACATTGCGTGTTTGTTGGAATATCTCTTTTTTTTTTTTCCAGTTTCAGAGATTGTGCGACTTATTTTGGGTTCAATAATTGGGCTTGTATTTATAATTTTTGGTCCTCAACCTTATTTATATGGTTATTTTGCAGTTTTTTGTGCTGAGAGATTATGCAAGAGACACTCTTGCTTTGAGATGGAGGTCTTGGATGACTACCTATTATATGGATCGTTATCTAAAGAATCAGACCTTTTACAAAATACAGTCCCAATCGATGATTGATAATCCAGATCAGCGAATTGTTGACGACCTAAGTTCCTTTACAGGAACAGCACTCTCATTCTCTCTGGCACTTTTCAATGCATCTGTAGACTTGATATCTTTTAGCAATATCCTCTATGGTATCTATCCACCACTGTTTCTTGTACTGCTTGTATATTCAATTGGTGGCACAGCTATCAGTGTGTTTCTTGGGAGGGTAATTTCCCAACTTGAAAGGTCTTAGTTTGCAACTTGCAATGAAGCTTTTTGCAATAGGAGATGGTATTTACTCCAAATGATAAGAACTTTTTTATCTGCCATTTCAGGGATTGGTGACCCTAAATTTCTTACAAGAGAAAAAAGAAGCAGATTTCCGTTACGGACTTGTACGCGTTCGAGAAAATGCTGAATCAATTGCATTCTATGGTGGTGAGGGAAATGAAATGCAACTACTGCTGCAGCGTTTCAGAAGTGCTTTTGAAAATTTAACTGTATGGAAACCTAATCTGTTGTCATTTCTCCTCCCATATTTGATTGTTCGCTTGAATTCAGGCAAACACCTTTATATTGTAGACTTTTGCTGTCTTATTTTTTGTTTCCTAGACATATCTATTTTTTAGTATCTGAGAACCATTGTGGTTTGCAATTACAAACAAAGATGATGGACATGATTGTGAGATTTTCAACAAACTTGTAAAAATTGAGAAAATTCTTGACGAAAGGAGGAAAAACAATGAAATTTCTCTCTCCCATATGTGTGTGTGGGCTTGCATGTGTATAGGAATAGAAGTGATATTTTTTGAGTTGAACTAGATAGCTTGCTCTATATAACTTTTCCGCCATTTTGTGTGTTAAGTTTATGGCATTAACACAATATTAGAAAGAAACAAAGAGAGGTTAAAGCTAAACCTAGCTCTCATACATCATTTGTATTTATAGTTAACTCACAATAATAAGAATTACACATATACTCTCTTACTATTAATAATTTACATATACTACCCTAATATTCTTAACACTCTCCCTCAAGATAGGCTATATATATATCATATAATCCAAGCTTGGAACAAATCGCTGTAAGACGTGTATTACTCAATGCTTTGGTAAACATATCTGCAAGCTGATCTTCAGATTTCACAAATGGAGTCATAATCTCTCCGGTTACTATCTTGTCCCGAATAAAGTGACAATTAACCTCAATATGTTTGGTTTTCTCATGAAACACCGGATTAGCAGCGATATGGATAGTTGTCTGGTTGTCACATAACAACTGTAAAGAAAGTTGAATTAGAAACTCAATTTCCTAGAGGAAGTGTAGTAGCCAAGTCAACTCACTTGTCGTATGCGCCATTGCCCTATACTCAGCCTCAGCACTGGATCTTGTTACCACGGATTATTTTTTATTTTTCCATGAGACGACGTTACCTCCTAAGAAAGTATAATAACCGGTGGTTGATCTTCGATCAGAAGGAGAGTCATCCCAATCAACATCTGAGAAACCTTCCACTCTAAGATGTCCATTAGCTCGATATAACAGTTCAAGTCTAGGAGCACGTTTGAGATATCACAAAATACGAGTAATTGCCTCCCAATGTGGTACTCTAGGACACCCCATGAACTGACTTACTATACTGACTGCATAAGAAATATCCGGTCAAGTAATAGTGAGATAATTAAGCTTCCCAACCAATCTGCGATACCGACCCGGATTCTAAAACATTGCACCATCATTCATCAAAAGTTTCTAATTCGGGTCCATAGGAACATCAATAGGTCTGTCACTCAGCAAACCTACTTCCTGTAGCATGTCAAGTACATATTTTCTCTGGGACAAAGAAATACCCTGTTTAGATCAAGTCACCTCAATATCCAAGAAATACCTGAGTTTTTTCAAATTCTTAGTATAAAATCGGTCCTGCAAGAATATTTTTAACTTGACAATCCCCTCCGAATTATTTTCAGTAATCACAATATCATATAGACCACCAATAGAACATATCTAACATCTGTCTGTCTATGAAACACATAATGATCTGTCTGACATCGAAGAAGACCAAACTCTAAACCTTCATCTGAAAACTTACCAAATCATGCCCTTGGTGACTGCTTTAAACCATACAAAGATTTTTTTAACTAACATACACTCTCACCATACTCTCCCTTAGCAGTAAACGCAAGTGGCTGCTTCATGTATACCTCTTCAACGAAGTCATCATGTAAGAAGACATTCTTGACATTTAACTGAAACAAGGGTCAATTAAGATTAGCAGCCAAATAAATTAAGATACGAACAGAGAAAATTTTGACAACTGGATAGAAAGTTTCCTCATAATCAACATCATAAGTCTGAGTAAAGCCCTTTGCAACAAACCGAGCTTTGAGACGCTCCATAGAACCATCTGAATGAAATTTAATAGTATACACCCAACGATAACCAACAGTTCGTTTACCAGGAGGTAAAGGAACGAGATCCCAAGTCCCATTATGATGTAAGACATCCATTTTCTCCTCCATAGTTTTTCTTCAACCTAGATTAGATAATGCATTCTGTAAATACTTAGGAATAGATATAATAAATAATTAGGAAGTAAAACAAGAGAAGACAAGAGATAAGGCATCATATGAAACAAAATGAGCAATGAGATGATTAGTAACACACGAACGAGTACCTTTACGAAGAGCAATAGGTAAAGAGTCTAAATTACCTGATGTACCAGAATCAGAAAGCGGCAAGGAAGATGGTATGGGCACCTCAATCTATGGGCGAGGACGGTGATAGTAGACATGGAGAGGTAAAATAAATGGTAATATAGTGGGCAGCGGAATATCTGAAGATAAGGAAAGAGATGGTTGTACAGGAGATGACCCAAAGTCTAGATCTAAAGGTTGAGAAGGTGTTGAAAAATATGGAATAAATTCCTCAAATGTGACATCGGCACTAGTAAAGTATTGGTGCAGAGAAGGATTATAGCAATGATACCTTTTCTGCATGAGGGAATAACAAAAAAATACACATTTGATAGCTCGAGGGTCAAGTTTGTCAAACCGAGGACCCAAATTGTGAACATAACAGACACATCTAAAAACCTTAGGAGTTAGGAAAAATAAGGGCTTGCTAGGAAAGAGGACAGAATATGGACTTTGCCCATTTAACACAGGATGACATACGATTAATAAGGTGACAAGCAGTAAGAACATCATTCCAAAAATATCAAAGAATATTCATCTGAAATAACAGGGTACGCGTGACTTCCAACAAATGATGATTCTTGCGTTCAACAATACCGTTTTGTGGAGATGTGTAAGTACATGAAGTCGGATGAATAATGTCAACTTTATTAAGATAAGCTGAAAAAGGATTAGATTCATATTTTCGAGCATTATCAGAACGTAAAATACGTATACAGCAACTATACGGAGTTATTTTTATTTTCATAAAAATAACTAAGTTATACGAGAATAGTCATCCACAAATGACACAAAATAAAGATATGACACACTATTATTAGATGAACTATTCTTTATTGGACCCTATACATTAGAATGTACCAACTCAAATGGACTAGACACACGATTATTGACTCTAGAGTGAAATGACACACAGTGATGCTTTCTGAGTTGACAAGACAAAGACGACACACAACTAAGACTGAGAACTTGGCGCTTCAAATTCTAGAGAGAAGGATGTCCAAGATGACAATATCATTGAAAAGGAGATAACGAGGTCTATAGCGCCCGAATAGGTGAATTAAAATCAAGGTAGTATAGGCCCCACTTTCATACCTGTACCAATCTTTCTCTTCTTCTTGAGATCCTGAAAGACACAATAATAGGGATAAAAAGTTACAGAGCAATTGAGAGAACGAGTAATCTTACTAATAGAAAGTAAACTAAAAGAAATCTGAGGAACAAATAACACGGAAGATAGAAATCTCAGGACGCAAGTGAGTAGTCCCAAAATTTAAAACTTTAGAATAAGTACCATTAACAAGAGTAGCATTACGTGTGGAAGTAACAGACTGCTAAGTAGAAAAAATATCAAACGCACCAATCATGTGGTCAGAAGCGCCAGAGTCTATGATCCAGGAATTACGAGTAGAGGACAATAAATAAGTGAAAGTAACACCTGACTAGACAAAAGTAGCAGTGGAGGGAGATGAGACAGTCTGTTGTTGGGACAGAAACTGAGCATACTCCTCTTGTATAATAGTAACCAACCCAGTGTCTTGCTTGGGTTCCATAAGAGTGCAGTAAATAAAAAAAAATCACTAGATCATTGAACCGGACAAGAATCACCTACTGCACTGCTGAACCGGCCTACAGAACCGCTGAACCGGACTAGTTTAGCCTTCCGGACCACTGAAACGGCCTTGCTGAGGCTGCTGGACCGAAGTAAAATCGGTCTGAACCAATTTGAACCGCTGTAGGAACTAGTTGAACCGTGATGGACCGAAGTGGGCTGGACCCGATCGGATTAGGGTGGGCTTAAAACAATTTAAACCCGTTGATGGAACTGGTTTGGACCGAAGTGGGCTAGACCCGATGTGATTGGGCTGGACTTAACATAATTTAAATTCGTTGTCTTTTATCCAAACCCGTGAAGTTAGGTTTGGCCCTTTTCTTTTTCGTCGAATAAGGTTTCAGTAACCCTAATCTTCGACTGCGCAACCACCACCACAATGAATAACAGACCACCACAATGGCCACACACGACGACATTACAACACGATGAAGGAATCATCAGTACACCACCACAACGAACACACAAATGACGGCGAACGATGATCAACAGCGACACCACCACCATTGCAACGCAGATCAACCAAAAACAACTATACCACCACCACTGTAGCTTTGACGAACAACAGTAGCACCAGTACCACCACCACCACTGTAGCTTCGACGAACAATAGTAACACCACGGCAAACAGACCACAAATATATTTAAAAAATATATTTATGATTGTAACTATGCTATGATACCATGTTAAGTTTAGAAGATTAACACAATATTAGAGAGAAACAGAGAGAGGATAAAACTAAACCTAACTCTCATATATCACTTGTATTTATAGTTAACTTACAATAATAAAAATTACACATACACCCTCTTACTATTAACAATTTAACATACTACCCTAATATTCTTAACATTGTGAAATGCTGGGAAATAGGAATTGAGATGGATAAGGACAAAGCCTCCAAATTGTTGTATTTAACGTGGCCGATTTCCACGATTTTCTTTTATGGAACACCATGCAAAGAGGTTTAAAAACATCAAGACTAAACCACTTTTGTAACCTTGATCCCATAAAAAGCATGCCATAGACCTTCTGGGACTTCAGACCCAAACTGATCACTTGATGTTATCTTAAACATTGGGGTGATGGCCTAAACATGACAAAATGTTGATATGGGCTTGGGCACTAATTAGATTGTGAAAATTGCACGTAACAGTGGAATTTATAGACCATGTGATATAGGGGAATGTAATCCATCAATAGTAGGACAGAGATCAACAGAGAGAATAAAAAGGGAGAAAGAGAGGAAAGAAGAAGAGAAAGAGAACGGAAGGAAGAATGGCAGAAATAAGAAAGAGAAGGGCAAAGAGAGAAGAAGAAATGAGGGGGAGAAGAGCAAAAGACAGCTGAGAGGGCATATGGAGAAAAGTTCAAGGCTGTAATTAGATTCCATTGTCAAAACTAACAGTTCAATACACTAGGCATTTACTAGCTGTCTGAATGCATAGAAGACAACAATCTTTAAACTTCTAAATAAAGCAGAAAAAAAAATCGAATTAAACCTAAAATCTAATCTTCAATTTGACGTGTTATCTAATCCCTCTGTGAAACCCATCAAAAGGAATCGGGGAGACATAAAGCTCATGGAGTGGAGGTTGCTTAGAATGTATGAGTTTTAGAGAAGCATTTTAGTTTGCAATTGAGAAGTGATTACAGGTCAATCAATGGAGAATGTATTGAGATGAGTGGATAGTGGATTTGCTGAGAAATGGGGCACTCTAAAAATGTTTGAGGGACTAGCAGATATTGGGCCAATACTTCTGCTTGGCGTATGTCTAATCATTTCCCTCACTTGCAGCAAATACTTTTCTGGACTGCCAAAACAAATAGCTTCCAAAATAAAATCCTTTGATTGTTACCATCATCTGAAACTACAATTTGTGATTTCCAAATCTTGAAAGGTAGGGGTTAATATTGGTTTTTTATCTCCTTGGGTGTCTTTTAATGGAGAAGATATGGTTTAGTTTGGAGGTAAAAGTAGATATTTGCTTATGTTACAATGAGTTGATATAGTGTTTCAGCCCCCTTTGTTCTGGAGTCAACTTGGCTGAGATGTCTCAGACTTGGTTGATTGTAAGATCCTTGTCCCTACTGAAAAATAGGAGAAAAAAGTCTTCCACCTGGAAACTTCTTAAGCAATAAAAAGTTGGATGTGTTTTATGTACTTTTTGAGTTGTCTGAATATTGTTCAATTGGCATTGAACCTTCTATTTATTTACTAATTTGCATGTCAGTGGCATTGATATTGGGATTAGGTTGAGTTTGTATTTTCCTTGAATATTCTTATAAATGTTTTTGCATGCATGTGGTTGTATATTTGGACATTTTTCGTGGTCATACACATTTTGATAATATGTCTTGTTTTATTATTGTTTAGACTCACCGACATCTTTACTTCCACAGCAATTGTTGATATCTTCCAGAAATCTGGAGTTCTTCACCAATGGCTATCGCTATCTGATTCAGATTCTTCCTGCTGCAGTTGTTGCACCCATGTACTTCTCTGGAAAAATTGAATTTGGTGTCATAAATCAATCCGCATCTGCTTTCAATCATATTCTTGGAGATTTCTCTTTCATTGTGTACCAATTTCAGGCAATCAGTGCCTTTTCAGCTGTCATAAACCGACTAGGTACCTTGTCTTGTCCTCTTTGCAGATTGCTTCTCTGAGATATCTCCAAGTGAAAAAATTATTGTGAGAAAACTTGCTAATCTCATATAATGCCATCTGAAAACAGCATCTTGATCCATTTAATTTTTGCATTCTATGGAAAGGAAGAGAAGACCAGTCAGTGTTTGCAGCAAACATAAATTCATATTCTACTTGGCAGACATGTTGTTTTAATGGTTCTGCTATGCCAGTGTTGGATCATTTGTAAATTTGCTAGTGCACCCATGCTTTGTGGTTGGTTTTGTAACTTTTATAAACACATAGTTAACTAATATTTTCTTCATATTTTTTATAAGAGTTTCAAACAAATCATATTCAAGATACTGTCCTGGCAAATGGTTGTGAATAATAAAAGCTAATTTTTGCATATTTGCATCCTGTAAAAAATTCAAATTGTAACAAATCAAAATATGAGTTTAAAGAACCACAAAATAAAACATAACAAGTTAGGGTTACGATAGGGTTATGGTGTACGATTACATGGATCATGACTCAATTTGCAGTTTGAGTTATAATTTGGGGATAGGACTTTTGAGCGATCTGAATCTCAAACACATCCCATTTGTGTCCATGGGACGCGGGGGGAATCTATGATCGCAGCATCTATAGTCAGTGTGAGGTCCTCTGAATATCAGCTGGGATCCACAAGGGACAACCCTTTTTCTGCTTAACTTCAAATGTAAAAAAAATGATTTTTCTGTTCTTTTTTGGTCTTCTTCTGGCCTGCTTAAATGTCAGATGTGCTCTCGTGGATGTTCCTTCAAATATGCAGCCTGTCCGGTATTTTTGTTTCTTTCAGCTGTTATTTTTGGTAGTTAAGATCAATTCACTCGAAGGGCCAAGAAATTGCAAACTCTTGTACACAAAAGCGAAATCAAAAACAAGAAAAAGAATTAGATTGGGAATTCATCTATGTCCAAACAAGGTTACACAATGTTCTGTCAAACAGAAGACTTCACCGTAAACCAAAAATAAAGAGAACTCAATGTCAACTTACTGACTTCCCTGTAAGCCAAAAGTAATGAGAGCTCAATGTTAGTTTTTCTTACATCAACATAAGCATGTACACCTCCAAAGCACCACCATTTCTAGCAGTCCGAACGATCCCCCCTAGTATAATGGTGAAATTACTTGCTGCACAGCCCTAGCTTTCTTCCCCATCATGCACCCTAACACCTCTCAGAGCAAACCAAGCATGAAACAATAGGCACAAAAGTGTAAGAAGAGAAAAGCCTGCATGTCACACATCATAGCATGATGAAGCAACAGATGCTTATGGCCAAATTACCTCTGCACTTTCCTAATACTCTTCTGTGGCTCTGGCCCATGTGAAGTTTGAACTTTAACCTCAGTGACCTCTCTTGCTTTCATTTTCTTCTCCACTACTCTCCTTGTTAAGTCGGTCCTTTCCACAGCATGCCTCATCGATGGCATTTGGAAATGTTTAAATGTTTAATTTTATTGTTGAATACTTGAATATAATGATTGGTAGACAAGGGTAAGGGCCATAAAAAAAGATGGTAATCCCCGGACAAAATTTTGGAATAAAATGTTGGAGAAATTGACTGCTTAAATTTTGTAGTCATTTGTTGGTATGTATTGTTCCAACTTGGTACTTATAATTATGTGAAACAAACATATTGTCTGATACATATTCTGTTCTTAATATCGATGAGTTTATTTTGCATAAGTGCACGTCCTTAATTCCACCATGGATTATTTGACTTGATAAGATAGGGTTATTTCGACGAATCTATTGATGCTTGGTGAACTACACTCAGGAGCCTCTTGTTTTGACGTCCAAAACACATGTCTTGTATAGTTTGATGATTGCTTCGGACAGTCTATCGACAGCTACATGACGAGAGCTAGGCTTGCCAGTAAAAAGAAGCAGCCCACTGTGTTTTAAGCCAACAGGAATCCCGAGTTTGTTCCTGGCATGTTCAACAGCAACCTTTGGGCCATAGAATGGGTGCCAATGTCTGATTCTAGGTGCATATAGAGGAAGGAGGCTCAGCAGCCAGGGTAGTGAATCCCACTGCACTCTAGCTACGAATGAGGAAATGACTTAAAATAACCCCTTGAACTTCATTCATTGTCATTGCTACTTGAGCTCTTTGGTTGAACATTTGCTCGTACTGTATCTTTGAAAACAATAATTCTAGTGGAGGGAAAAACCATGATCGATGTAGTGAGGTAATTGAGAAAGATATAGTTGCTTATAGTTCATCTAAATGTATGGTAGATCTCAAGTAATTGGAACAAAGCTCATGGAATACAAAATCCTTGGAGGTTTTCTTACAAGTGGATTGTGCAGTAGTGATAGTACCAATGCAAGTTTCAATGAGGAGAAGATCAGATATTGTCCTAACCCCGTTCTTATGCTTATTAGCCTAAGTTTTTACTACTGCATCAAGCAAGGCCTTGTTGAATTTGGTGCAGATTATTTGATTTCAACTTCAAATGATGCCATCTTTTTTGCCTCTATTTTTAAGTGTCTGTATGATTCTTTGATTCATTTATTTTATCCGGCTGGAAACAATCTGCATTCTTGTTTATCGCTCGTATTTGCTTCAGTTTTTATATGGAGGGCAACATATATCAGATAAGCTAGAGGTGGTACCTGTTACTTTGAAGGAGATTTTGTATGGCATGAAAAATGTGAACTGCTTTTCGACTCACTTTGAACAACAGACATTTTCTTGTTCCAAGCTTTGCATCTCCTTAATAATTATATTGAAGGTTTGAAACTTACGTAACTGTATCTTCAGATGTAGTTTTGTCTCTTTTTTGTGTGTGTGCTCGTGTATTGGTGTGCATGGGTATGTATATGAGGGTATGTGTTTTTTACTGTAATATTACATAGGACTATAACTTCCCCATGCTTGGGACCCTGTATTCATTTATTAACTGTTTTGGTTTCTTCGAGCTCCTATCATAAAGGAAGATGAGAAGTTGTATTCACCAATAAAATATTTTCAAAACGTACATTCTCTAAAGAAGTGACTGACAATGGTGTCATGCGCAAGGGGAATGAAGAATTTTTTGTTTTGGTGTGGATGAAAACGACTGCTAAATATGTTTCTCATGTGTATAACTTTATATTCACTCCACTATTCCTAGGCCATCAAATAGTTCTATTTGGTGCCTATTGGTAGGGTGCATCAGTTGTTCAAATTTCTGACTAAAATTCTATCTACATGCCACACTATCTTCATGAATTTGTCTAATGGGTTGCTAGCTTGTTTCTAAACATAGCATTTGGAAGTATGGTTGAGGACCTGAGTTTGGTAAATCTGCATGTTTGTGAATACCTTTTTTTTATAAGAACATTTTGAGTTCAATTCTCATCTCCTGTAATAAATTTTCTTTCGCAAACCATGCTGCTTTATCATGCTGACCGTAGAGATCTTTTTTTGTTGGATGCCATTTAATTTAACAGCCATCTGAATATCTGCTAAAATGTTGACATCTTTCAAACATGCAGGGGAATTTGATGATGTTTTGGATACCAGCAGCCGTAAAGGTCTATCTGACCCTTCAAAAGAGATTCATCTTAGATATTGTGATATAGAAAATTCAACTTTCTTGAACTCTAATGGATCTGTACCCATTGGCAACTGTAGAATGTTACTGGCTATTGAGAGTTTGACCCTACTGACACCAGCAAGTAAATCAATGCTTATCAGGGACTTATCATTAGAGATTTTTGAGAAGGATCATTTGCTGGTTAGGTTCTGTTTATTTGGTATCGTAGTGTAATGCTAAGCTGGTAAGCAAGTGCTGGGTGAGATAATAGCTGGTGTATGGTTGCATTAACAGGTTATGGGTCCAAGTGGGAGTGGTAAAACATCATTATTAAGAGCTATTGCTGGTCTTTGGAGTACTGGGAGTGGAGTAATCAGATTCTATGTGAAAAATGCAAAAGATCCTGAACCACCGGTACCTGTAGATGTGGCTTCTTGTGTAGTAACTGCCTCAGATGATGTATATTGGGACTTTGGAAGACCCATATATGGAAATTCTACAAGTGTATTTTTCCTTCCTCAGAGACCATATATGGTTTTGGGAACACTTCGTCAACAGTTACTTTATCCTACATGGACTGAAGATTCAGTTTCAATGTCAGATACTTCTAAACCAACTGGTATAACATCTGAATTCTATCACTACGTTGTTATAGCAAAACTAAATAACTGAAAAACCATACAATAGCATTATCTCCAAAGCAATTATCATTTGTACGTTACTGACTTACTGAGGCATGCATTTATCTCTTGAATCCTTATTTTATGAAAAAGGAGAGTGGAGCGTTGATAGGATGCCGATGTTTTTCAGCAAACAACGAAAGAAAATAAGAAGGGCTTTGACTGAAAGTTTTATTGGGTGCAAACAATACTTTCTCGCAAGTCAATAAATCAGATTACAAGTATATATATATATATATATATATATATATATATATCCACAAAAGATAAATATATTCATTAATATCTTCAGTTGGACACTATTTTTTCACCAAGTGTGACACTTCAGCTCGTTTTTTATTCTTATTTGAAAAAATCAGCAAGCTGTAGCGATGAAGATACTAGTCCCCAACTGAAGATCTTAACGAATAAAATGACAATCAATTAGAATATGTTTTGTGCGTTCATGAAATATTGAATTGTAAGCCATATGGATAGCATTTTTACTGTCACAGTAAAAAAGAGTAGGAGAGGATAGAACAACACCCATATTCGTATAAGTTAACAAAGCCAAACTATTTCCGCAATAGTATGTGCTATAGCACGATACTTTGTCTCAGCTGTAGAATGAACAATAACTGATTGTTTATTACTTTTCTAAGAAATATGAGAACCAAAAAAAAAAAAAAAACACAGAGCCTAATGGTAGACTGGTGATTAATACTATCCCTAGCCCAATCAGTATCGACATAGGCATGTAAAGTCAGAGAGGAGGTTGACAACAATAATAAGCTCTAAAATATGATGTTACGAAATGCGAAGTAAGACAACCAAATGAGTAGTACGAGTACCAGAGACAAATTGACTAACAGTGGGAACTGCATATATAATATCTAGGATAGTAGCAATTGACTATTAGTAAGATAAATCAAACAACCAACCAATTCACAATACAATGTAGGACCATCGAGAAGAACACCATCAGAACTTCATTGAGATATCAAAAATACGTTTTTGACATCAAGTTCAAAAAGTTTAGAAACTAATAGTCAGCACCATATTCTTGATAAAACCCTTAAAAACTAACAGAACTTAATAATGCTCAAGGGAGCCATCAAAATGAGTCTTAGCCTTGTAAATCCATTTACAACCAACAATATTATTAACTCTAGGCAAAGAAACTAAATCTCAAGTACTAGCCTTATCAAGAGTAGTCAATTCATCATGCATTAAATTAATTCAATTAGGATGAGTACATGTATCTTTATAAGATTGAGGTTCAAAATAAGAATGACCATTGATCATTGACCATATGATAGGTTCCTCGAGTCTTTTCTCTTCTTATTTCACATAGCGCGATAGAGAAAATATTAGGGTAACAAATGACTCATTGTCATTTGTATCTGCCAAATATTTCATTCATTGCTCTCCTTCTATGATTTTGTCTTTAGTCCTTTATGTCCATAACTTTTCTACTAATTTACTCTCAACCAGTAGCATTACAAAGTCTTTAAATTGTATTATAACAATCTTCTCCTCTCATTTTGTCTTTCTGGAAATGGTGGGGAGGACGATTGACAATGGTAAAGCTCTTAGTGGTTGGTTTCTGTTGGAGGGTCAACCTTGTTAGGCGTTTCAAGCTTCTAGTGCTGTGGCTCTCCAATAGTTACATCAATGATATCAAAGACTTGGTCTCCATTATCAGTAGGACTGTAGGAGTATTAGAGAAATCTTTTCTTGTTTTGGTGAACCAATATAATAAATATAACTTTCTTTGTGATATTTGTGAATTTGCCAAGTATACAAGAATTTCTTATCCTAATAATAATAATTCAAGCACTGCTTCGTTTATGATTGTTCATTATGATGTGTGGGAACTATCTCATGTTATTTCTCTTACTGGATATCAATAGTTTGTTGCCTTCATTAACTACTACACTCTGGTTGCTCGAGTTTATTTATTGCATAGTAATGATTAAATGTTTACTTGTTTCAAGAATATTTATTTGTTGGTAAATATTCAGTTTGATGCCAAAATTGAGGTTCTCAGTATTGATAATAGAACTGAGTACTTTAATGGATAAGAAATATAAAATTCTCCACTAATCTAGTTGTGTATATACACCTGAGTAGAGCGGTGTAGCTGAGAGGAAGAATAGACATCTTCTTGAAGTGGCGCTCTCCTTGATGTTTACTATGGGTGTCCTTTTGTCTTTTTAAGGAGAGGGATGCATTTTTTACTGCTGTATATCTTATTTGTAAAGTTTAGAGAGTTAACACAATATTAGAGAGAACTGAGAGTGATCATAACTTAACCTACCTCTCATACATTACTTATATTTATAGTTAACTTACAATAACCAGAAAAACGAATACACCCTCTAATATTTACACATACTACCATAATACTTTTAACAATTTACACATAATACTCTAATACTCTTAACACTCCCCCTCAAACTGGATTATATATATATCATATAATCTAAGCTTGGAACAAATTGCTGTAAAACGTGTACGACTCAATTCTTTGGTAAACATATCTACAAGCTGATCTTCAGATTTCACAAATGGAGTCGTAATCTCCTCGGCTACTATCTTGTCTAGAATAAAGTGACAATCAACCTCAATATGTTTGGTTCTCTCGTGAAACACTGAGTTGACAACGATATGGATAGCTGCGTGGTTGTCACAGAACAACAGTAAAAGAGGTTGAACCGAAAATCTAATTTTCTGGAGGAAGTGTAGTAGCTAAGTTAACTCACTCGTCGTATGCACCATTGCCTTATACTCATCCTCAGTACTGGATCTTGCTACTACGGATTGTTTCTTACTTTTCTATGAGACAACGTTACCTCCTAAAAAAGTACAATAACCAGTAGTTGATTTTCGATCATAAGGAGAGTCAGCCCAATCAGTATCTGAGAAACCTTCCACTCTAAGATATCCATTAGCTCGATATAACAGTCCAAGGCCAAGAACACGTTTAAGATATCGCAGAATACGAGTAACTGCCTCTCAATGTGGTACTTTAGGACATCCCGTAAACTAACTTACTACACTGATTGCATAAGAAATATCCGGCCGAGTAATAGTGAGATAATTGAGTTTTCCAACCAATCTGCGATACTGACCTGGATTCTCAAACAGTGCATAATTGTCCATCAACAGTTTCTGATTTGGATCCATAGGAACATCAATCGGTCTGCCACTGGACAAACTTGCTTCCTTTAGCATGTCAAGTACATATTCTTTGAGATAAACAAATCCTATATTTAGATCGAGCTACTTCAATACCCAAGAAATACCTGAGTTTTTTCAAATTCTTAGTATAAAATTGATCTTGCAAGAAGATTTTTAACTTGACAATTTCCTCAGAATTATTTCCAGTAATCACAATATTATATACACAGACCACCGATAGAATGTATCCAACATTTGTCTGTCTATGAAACCTAGAATGGTCTGTCTGATATCAAAGAAGACCAAACTCTAAAACTAGATCTGAAAATTTACCAAACCACCCTCGGTGACTACTTTAAACTATACAAAGATTTTTTTAACCGACATACACTCTTACCGTACTCCCCCTGAGCAGTAACCCAGGTGGTTGCTCTATGGATACCTCTTCAACCAAGTCATCATGTAAAAAGACATTCTTGACATCTAACTGAAACAAGGGTCAATCAAGATTAGTAGCCAAAGAAATCAAGATACGAACAGATAAAATTTTGGCAACAGGAAAGAAAGTCTCCTCATAATCAACACTACAGGTCTGAGTAAAGTCTTTTGCAACAAGTCGGGCTTTGAGATACTCTGCAGAACCATCCGGATGAAATTTAACTGTAGACACCCAACGACAACCAATAGTTTGTTTACTAGGAGGTAAAGGAACGAGATCCCAAGTCCCATTATGATATAAGACATCTATCTCCTCCTCCATAGTTTTCCTCCAACCAGGTCAGATAATGCGTCTTATAAGTGCTAAGGAATAGATATAGCAGATAATTGAGAGGTAAAATAAGAGAAGACAGGAGATAAGACATATGAAACAAAATGAACAATGAGATGACTAGTAACACACGAATGAGTACCTTTTCGAAGAGCAATAGTTAAAGAGTCTAAATTATATGATGTACCAAGATCAGAAGGCGGCAAGGAAGACAATACAGACACCTCAGTCGATGGGCGAGGACGACGAGAGTATACACGAAGAGGTAAGGTAGATGATACCATAGTAGGCAGCGTAATTTTTGAAGATGAAGGAAGAGATGGTGGTGCAAGAGACGACCTAAAGTTCAGATCCAAATATTTGAGGAGGTGCTGAAAAATATGGAACAAATTTCTCAAACGTGACATCGGCACTAGTAAAGTATCATCGCAGAGAAGGACTATAACAACAAAACCTTTTCTATGTGCAGGAGTATCCAAGAAATACACATTTGGTTGCTTGAGAGTCAAGTTTATCAAATCCAGAACCCAAATTGTGAACATAACAGACACATCTAAAAATCTTAGGAGTTAGGAAAAATAAGGGTTTAGCAAAAAAAAATAGAATATGGACTTTGCCCATAACACAGAGGATGACATATGATTAATAAGATGACAAACGTTAAGAACAACATCACTCCAAAAATATCGGGGAATATTCATCTGGAATAACAGGGCACGAGTGACTTCCAACAAATGACTGTTTTTCCGTTCAGCAACACCATTTTGTGGAGAGGTACGCACAGGAAGTCTGATGAATAATGTCAGTTTTACTAAGATAAACTGAAAAAAGATCAGATTCATATTCCCGAGTATTATCAGAACATAAAATACGTATACGACAACCATATTGAGTTTTTATTTTCTTGCGAAAGGTCTCAAATATAGGGAATAGTTCAAAACGAGCTTTCATCAGAAATAACTAGGTCACACGAGAATAATTATGCACAAATAACACAAAATAAGGATATTTATTAGATGAAATATTCTTTATTGGACCCCATACATCATAATGTACCAACTCAAATGGACTAGACACGATTATTGACTCTAGACTGAAAAGACATACGGTGATGCTTACTAAGTTGACAAGTTTCACAAGACAAAAACGACACAGAACTAAGAATGAGAACTTAACGCTTCAGATTCTGGAGAGATGGATGTCTAAGACGACAATGCCATTGAAAGGGAGATAACGAGGTCTGTAGAGTCCGAGTAGGTGAATCAAAATCAAAGTAATATAGGCCATCAACTTCATGTCCCGTACCAATCTTCCTCTTCGTCTTGAGATCCTGAAAGACACAATAAGAGGGATAAAAGGTTACAAAACAATTAAGAGAACATGTAATCTTGCTAATAGAAAGTAAACTAAAAGGAAACTGAGGAACAAATTACACAGAAGATAGGGACATATTAGGACTCAAGTGAGTAGTCCTCAAACTTGAAACTTTAGAACAAGTACCATTAACAAGAGTAACACTACGTGTGGAAGTAGCAGATTGATAAGTAGAAAAAAAATCAGAAGCACCAGTCATGTGGTCAGAAGCGTCGGAGTCTATGATCTAGGGACTGCGAATGGAAGACAATAAACAAGTAGAAGCAGTACCTGACTGGGCAAAAATAGCAGTAGAAGGAGATGGAACAACCTGCTGGAATAAGAGCTGAGCATACTCCTCTCGTGTAATAATAATTAACCCAGTGTCTGGTGGAGCTGACTGAGGTATGGAAGCAACAACATCCTGCTTGGGTTCTATAGCAATGCAAAAGAAATCACTAGATCACTGAACCAGACAAGAATTACCTACTGTACTGCTAAACCGAAGAAGAGAAGGTTGTTGGATCACCAAACCGGACTGAAGAACCTAGCTAGAGCATTGAACCGGACCAAATAAGTCTGCTAAATCGAAGACAAAACAGATGGAACATGCATGACTCGGTCTAAAACTGTGTGAACCAGGCCTAAACTGGTCTAAAATTGACTAAACCGGGCTTGAACCGGTCTGGTCTGAGTCTACTGGATCTGAGTCTGGATCCAAGTCTTGACTTGGATCTAGATCTGGGCTGGGCTTGGATCTGTTACCCAAACCCACAACTGACCTAGTTCGAGTGGGTCGTCTTCTTCACCAATGAGCAAACCCTAATGCTCCTCCTTCAAACTACCTAGCTTCATGTTGCTGTGCAGTCAGAGAATTATTTTGAATTCTTAATACAGAGTAGTCTGCCTTTGTCAGGTAGATTGCTATTGCATCAGGATCAGTATGGGTTGCCTAAGGCAAGAAGGAAAAGAGTTGTGGTAGGTAGGGGTGTTCAAATTTTCGATTGGCCGCCAGTTCTTACCTTATCCGACCCTACCTACCCTAAAAATTGGCTAGCCGCAAAAATCGGGTAGGAATGTGGAAGAATTTTTGTTCTTTCGATTAAATCGGAGAGGAATGCGGAAGAGCCATCTATTTTTGCATTCCTACACTACCGTACCCGCATTAATTTAGTATTTCATATTATTTAAACTTAAATTAATTGTTATTATATTTGTGGAACAATTATGGTGGATTGATGTTCATACTTTTTTGTGGTTTTAATGTTATTGATTTATTGTGTTGTTAAATTGGTAGATGTTATTTAATTAAATTATTAAAATGATCTAAAAATTAATAGTTACAAAAGTATTTATCCGACTTCCTACCCGACTTCTTACCCGATTAATCGGGTAGGAATACTAAAGTTGTCGGGTAGGGTAGGCCAAGAAAAAATTCTTCTACAAAGTATCGGGTAAGAATGCGGAAGAACATATTTCCTACCCGTAGGGTAGGGTGAACACCCCTAGTGATAGGAGTTGGATGAGGTTACATGTGCAGGAGCAACTCAGGTTTTCAAACTCCATGTTCTAGGAGTTCTGTAGGGTTCAGGCATCTGAAAATTTGGTTGCAGATTTGGTTCAGAACATTGATAGTTTGTCTTGATCTGGGTTTGGCATGTTGCTGTACTCAGTTTGGGATGAGTGCTATCTTGCTTTGTTTTTAAGGTTGATGTTCATGTAATGGCATGGAGTTGTTACTTTCAAGATAGGAAGTTGCTATGGATTGTTTCTGCTATGGACTGTACTGGACTGTTTTCTGCTTGATATGAAGACATGGAGGTGGGGTATTCAGGCAGTTTCTGGTCAAAGAGCAGTTTTTTTCAGAAGTGTAAGTAAATATGGTTTAATCCATCTTGAAGAATTAAAACCATGTTTTCAAAATTTATAGAACTTGATGTTCTTTGATTCTTGTAATTCTTTCATTTTGGAATAAAATTTCTTTAAAAAAAAATGCTCCTCCTTCAACGTCGACGGCAATGAACACCCAACAAATAGTTGATTACACCACCGACGCAGACCACCGGTGCAAAACCAGATACCAAAATCCACCACGAAGCGAAAACGAACGTCAACCACACCATTCGACTACTACCAACGTCGACCACACCAGTCGACTACCACCACCACCAGACAAGACAACCACGATGAACAACACAACACAACTGTGATCCAGAATTAATATTTGTGTTGTTTTAGCTCTGATACCATATTATGTTTATAGAGTTAATACAATATTAGAGAGAACTGAGAGTGGTCACAACTTAACCTACCTCTCATACATCACTTATATTTATAGTTAACTTACAATAATCAGAAAGACGAATACACCCTCTAATATTTACATATATTACCCTAATACTCTTAACAATTTACACATAATACCCTAATACTCTTTACATCATTAATCAAATGCCTTTGAAAGTTCTTGATTTTTCCACTCTTATAGAGTTGGTCCAAAGGTTAGTTTTTCTTTGTTCTATTCCTCTAAAGGTGTTTGATTATGTATGTTTTGTACATGATTATTAAAGGAACAAGGAAAAATTGGATTCACAGGCGCTGCGGTCTGTCTTTATTGAGTACTTTGTTTCCTAGAAAGGGCATAAGTAATATCATCCTCAGTCTCGAAAGGTGTATGTTAGTATGAGTATTATATTTCATGAGACAGTTGTATTTCTCCACATCTCTTTTATCTCTTCAAGGGGAGTAGGGTGTTGAGAAAGAGATGTTAGAGGATGAATTTCTTCTCTTACCTCCCAATTAGTGCTTAAGTCAGGGAGAGAGACATACTGAGGGGGAGTTTCGGGGAGAAACACCTATTCAGGGGGAACAAACTACTTGTGAAAGATTAGATAGATATAATTTGCGATACTACACTCGACAACAAACTAAGTAGATCACCACTTATGAGCCACCAGTTAGTCATCGTCTTTTGACTCAGTTCCAGAGGTCATAGTTGTTAGTATCGTATGATACGTTACGATACATGTCTAAAACAATACGGATCGTAGTTATGTATCGTTTTTGCGTTGTATCGTCCGATACACGATACGTTTTTACGATATAATACATATTGGTACAATATGCCCGATATGTGCAAAAGTTTTTTTTTTATGATTTCGTTTTACGCCAATTCAAACATATCATATCTTTTTTTTTGTGAAAATATATACAAAAAATATATATGTTTGAAAATAGTATACGTATTATTTTTCTTACGACGTCGTTTTATACAAAAATATATATATTTGTATAAAAATTCTTAATCTTGATTAATTTTAATTTTGTGAAACAGTGACATCACTAGCATCCGATTTTCATAAACTATGTTTGAATTAGTGAACTATGGGTGTAAACTTTGCATTATAATATTAGTAAATTATGTTGATAACTTGAGTAGTTGGTGGAATATTAATGAAATGTTATGTTTTTATGAGTGTATGATTTTTTTTCAAAAGTATATATATTTTTTATTATTTATTTAAATTTGTATCGTATCTTAAGATACACGATACGATACACTATTTTTAAAAAATGATACGCCTTCCGATACACGATTTGATAACTATGTCAGAGGTATCTTCCTCAACATCAAGTAATGAGCTTTCTTATAATAATCCCGTTGATGATAATTTTTTACCTATTACTATTTGAAAGAGAGTTCGGACTAAATTTTTCTTATCACACATTATCTTTCTCCTATAATGTTTTTGTTTTGTTTTAGTCTTCTATATCTCTTCCTCAGAGATGGAATGAAGTCCTTGTAGAGCCTAAGTGGAGAGCAGTCATGGTAGAAGAGATGAGAGCAGTCATGGTATGAGCTTCTATCTCTTGGGAGCTTATATCTCTCCTAGCCGGGAAGAAATTAGTAGGCCGTAAGTGGGTGTTCACTATCAAACAGAATGTAGATGATACAGTTGATAGATACAAAGCAAAGACTAGTGATTAAGGGTTTTCTCAGATATTTGGCATAGACTATCAGGAGACATTTGCCCTTCTGGCTAAGATGAATTTCATTCATGTCATTCTTTCTTATGCTGCTAATTTGGGATGAAATCTATAACAATTAAATGTAAAGAATGCATGTACATTCCTCCGGGTTTTTGAAATCTCTTTATGGACTAAAACAGTCTCTTAGAGCTTGGTTTGACTGATTTCATAAGATAATGATCAAATTTAAATACAAGCAAAGTTATGTAAATCACACGATATTCATCAAACAAGGAAGTGGTAAGATATCAGTTCTTATAGTATATGTTGATGACATAATACTTATAGGTGATGATGTACAAGAAGTGTCCAAACTGAAGGTCCATCTTGTTAAAGAATTCGAGATCAAGAATTTGGGCCGTTTACACTATTTCTTAGGGATTGAAGTGGCCAAAATGAATAAATACATTTTCATCTCACAAAGGAAATATATCCTTGATCTTCTGAAGGAAATCGACATGGTAGGTTGTAGACATGCAGACTCATCTATTGAGACAAACCACTACTGAGAAGTAATTAAGGTGATCTAGTTGAGAGAAAGATATCAAAAACTTGTTGAGAGATTCATATACCTTTCTCACATACGCCTAGACATAGCATATACAGTTAGTGTTGTTAGCCAATTCATGCATGTTCCTAAGTTGCTCATCAAGAAGCAACTCATCGTATATTGAGGTAACTCAAATCATCTCCACGTAAATGAATATTTTTCTCAAAATAGGATTATCTGAGATTAGAAGCTTTCACACATGCAGGGCGGACTCAATTGATGATAGGAGATCCACTACAAGTTATTATACCTTTGTTAGAGAAAATCTAGTTACTTGGAGGAGCAAGACGCAAACGGTGGTGGTTAGATCCAATACGGAGCCAGAATACAGGCAAGGATCGAAATTTTGTTTTGAAGTACCGTTTTGGTCAACTCAAAAACGGAAACGTTTTGGAAACGCAATGAAAATACAGAAAAATATGAAAACGAGTGGAAACACAAATACAATCCATTAATCTATAAAGATAAGCTAAATAATTGATTAATTCAATATATTTATTGGGTTAACATCCATTTATACAAAAATAAATTTAAATTGGAGGAAAAAAAAAGTTTAACATGATGCGAAAATCACTTAAATTAGTTTCAAACACTTAAGTTTTATCAAATAAACTCATTTTTATATAATATTAATATCTCATAATACACATTAAAGTGAAAAATAATGAAAAAAATACTTATGTATAATTAAAAGTAAAAAGTTATAATGCAATGGGGTATTAAATATAATTGCAGTGGGTATTAACTATTAAATGTAATTGCAGTGAGTATAAACTATTAAATGTAATTGTAGTGGGTATCAAATGCAATTGCAGTGGGTATCAATTGTAATTGTAGTGGGTATTAACTATTAAATGTAATTGCAGTGGGGTAGTAAATGTAATTACAGTGAGTATTAACTATTAAATATAATTATAGTAGGGTATTGAATGTAATTAAAATAGGTATTAAATATAGTTATAGTGAATATTAAATATAATTATTCATACTTATAACCAAAAAAATATATGTATATATAAGTCAGTAGATAGTAGACCCACTGACTCAGACACACGAAGACTCAGACAAAACATAAAGAGGCGATGGCGATGGCGATGGGGTTGTTGCTGCCGGTGCAACTGTCGCTGTCGGAGAGAGAGAGAGGAAGGAAGAAGAAGAACTTACCTCGTGGTCGCAGCTCAATGAAGACAGGAGGCTCTACGTGAAAAATCCGAGCCCTAGATCTACATGGAAAACCCAAAAATGGTTGGATCTGCTCAAATCTGAACTCTAAGTTACTCAAATCTTCTCCTTCATTTGCTTTTTTTCTTCGATTTCCTGTGGTGCCTTTCTCTCTCTTCTCTTTTTTTTTGCTTGAAAGACCTAGATCTGGACACTGTCTCTTCAATTTTTTGTGGTGCCTTTCTCTTTCTCTTCTCTTTTTTTTTTTTTTTTGCTTAGAAGACCTAGACCATGTGATTTCTGTGTTTTTTCTTTGTGAATTCTGATTGACTTGTGGAAGGAATCTGCTTTCTGAGCCTCATGTGATTTTTTGTGTTTTTTCTCTGTGAATTCCGACTGACTTGTGGAAGGAATCTGTTTTCTAGTGTCTCTGGTTTTTTCTTTTGGCCTGGAGTCGATCGAATCTGTACTGTTTCGACCGAAACGGTCCTACACAGTGCTTTTTTGACCGAAACATTAGAATTTAGGGAGTCAACCACAGTTTCATGTCAGAGTGTTGAACATCCAAAATGTTTCGGATGTTTCGGACGTTTCGGACGTGTCAACACGAGATTTTGTTCCTTGAATACAGGGATATGGCTCATGGTATTTGTGAGTTTGTGTGGTTGAAAACCTTAATGGAAGACTTGAGTTTCTGTACTGGTTATCTGTGCGTTTGTATTGTGATACTGAAGCTGCTATAAATATTTAACTTAGTTCAATATAACATAATAAAGCATGTTGAGATTGACAGGTATTTTATTAAAGAGAAGTTATGTTGGGTTGATTTGTATGTCCTTTGTAACATTTAAGAATCAACTAGCTGATGTGTTTATTGATGGGCTTAGTAGTAAATTTTTTCATCAGATGTATGCAAGTTGGATATGAAAGATATCTATACCCTAATTGAGGGAAAGGGTAGGATGTCAAGTTATTTTAATTAAGGGTATTATTATAAATTACAACTTATAATGAATAAATATAAATATGGGTGATGAAGGAGAGATTAGGTCATTTTTATTATCCTTAATGCTATTTATAATCGTTCTCTTCTCTTTCTCCTCTCTTGCCTCTTCTTCATTTTAAATCCTAAAAACCTAAAACTTTGAAATGTAAACAGTAACATACTAGAAAAGAAAAACAATAGGCAAGTAACACTAACACATTCTTCTCTCGAAGTAAATTGTTGCATTTATTTTAAGCCTTGCAACATACAGAAGGAGAGGTATGCAAATAATCATTTAAAAAACATGAGAAAAAATCATGTAAAATATAGAATTAATTACACACAGTTCCCAGAAATAATTGTTTGAAAGGTTCCTATATTTCTTCCTTTTTTTTTTTTTTTGGCATTGTTGAGTTGCATGTTGTTTGGATGCACTTCAGCATTTGGGAAGCAAAGTAATCACTGTTCAGAATTGATTTTGGGTTGGATGCTCTAACAGTTTAGTTTTGTTCTCGGCTGGAGTATAGAGATAAGTGGATGAATAACTGAATAAATGGTGGGAAGCTATAGCTTGGGTAAAGAAGAGCTATCCTATTCAAAAGTTACAATCCAAGACTAGGTGTTTTACTCCATTCAAGAGATTATTTGGACCTAACATGTGTCCGTGTATATTAATGTTGGTATGTGATTTTTGTTTTTGGACATAATTAGTAAGGTTCGTTGATGTAATTTTTACTTCTAAAAATATATCAATTTTTGTATATACTATAGCAACGAAGTACTATTCATGCTGCTGTGGTTGTGATCAAAATTTGGTTAATTTTGTTTTTATCTGAGACTAATTCCGACTCTAGTGGTAGGATTTATTATGACTTGATTTTAAAGTTTATACAAAGGCTTGTAATATTCTCTTTTGAACTAGAATGATATTGCTCAAAAAAAAAAAAAACTAGAATGATATAATAAAAATTGCAGCTATGCTACGCTGGCTTGTCTTCCTTCTTTCTCTTCTGTCTTTCTTATTTTACCGGTTCTTCTCTAACTTCTTAGTTTTCAGCTGCTTTTTAATTATTCTTCTGCTTCTTTCCTTCAAGTTCATCTGATAAACAAGAGCAAGTTATTTGCTGGTTTGTTATATAATCAGGTTTTAATGAATTGAACTAAACCCTAAAACCCAAAATTTCCTTCCAAATTCCTTGCCCCGGCAATAACCCATTATTGCTATCAGTGTCTACATAAACCTAGATCACTTACTTTACTGAAGTGCTAATATTATTGGTTGTCCTGCTCCTGCATCATGAAATGGTTGTTTGTGTTTACTGACACTACATGTCCATCTCTAGAGGGTGTGTTGCCTCTATTTCTATTCTGTGTGACTCTTAGAGCAGTTCACCCCTAAAGTAAGCAGAACCTCCTTTCATGAGGTTGCTGTAATTGGGTCTGTTAAGGTCATCCCAATGCAAGTCCAAATTCGTTCTTTCAGTGGAAGGCTTCTGCACATGTCAGTGACCTCTCTGTGGTGAGCAGGATCACAGATCCTACTGATGCTTGTCTATGTTGCCTATTACAATTGCCATTAACACCACTGTTGGATTCTGTAGTTAACATGGTCACCGTTGGACTCTTTTATCCCCCGCAAATTAGCCGGAGGTGGATCATCTATTAACAGTAACCAGCTCTTTTAGTGTATAATCGCTTATCTGAGTTGTCTTTCCAAGACACCTTATCGCTAAATGTCAGGTGCTGCTTAACTTCGCCATTGCAGCAATTTCATTCTAACTTTTAATCCGAAAATTTTGTCATTATTATTCTTCTACTCCCATGCAATGGTAAATACAGGTATATGTACTTTTCCCATT
The DNA here is from genome assembly GCA_023539305.1 of Ilex asprella. NCBI lineage: Eukaryota > Viridiplantae > Streptophyta > Magnoliopsida > Aquifoliales > Aquifoliaceae > Ilex > Ilex asprella. Next base: position 79,149 of record CM042197.1, read on the forward strand.
TGATCTGACTGATGTTGTAAGCTTTGGAGTTGATAGTGCTGCTAAATCTATTTTACAGGCTCACTGCCTTTCCTGATGAGTGTACCAAAGACAGAATATGCAAGTGTTATGCCTCGGAAGCCCACAACAGATGACCTAATCCAAGTTTTAGAAGATGTTAACCTTGGCTACTTATTATCTCAGTTTAGTGGTCTGGATTCTACATATGAGTGGTCTAGTGTTCTTTCTCTTGGTGAGCAGCAACGCCTTGCATTTGCACGCCTGCTGCTTTCCAAACCATGCTTAGTTCTATTGGATGAGTCCACCAGTGCTTTAGATGAAGCCAATGAGGTATATATGACTGAATGTTTTATCTCATTCTATATTCCGTTGTGCATGTCACATGACTAAGCATGGCCATTGACAAACACATCTACCATACCTTTGTTGTCCATCTGTACTGGGACTGCATCATAGTTGTCAGATTAACATATATATTATCGTTTTCCAACATTGGGCTAGAAAATTGAGCTACTTTTCAGGGGCAATGGATCATGAGAGGTTAAACTGCATGTATGGCTGCATTGCTAGGTTGATAATTTACCGTCACATGGTTGAATCATCACAATATGAATTGTAAAAAACATATGATTTACGTTAAAATTTGAAGGTTTTTAAATTTGCAGAGCAAAAAAATATTTCCATAGGAATACCTTCTTTAAGTAATTTTCATCCATATATATTTAGTTATCTAAATTTTAAATATATCTAAATTTAGTGTTACATCATCATATTGGTAATGTCTATCCACTCAAGTATTATACCTTAATATATTACTGTTTGTGCTCAGATATGTGGAGTTTTATGCATGTACTCTGGCTGTGGAACTCTCACCCCATAAATCTACTACATGATAGTTAACCAAAGCAGTTCTCAGTATTTGAAAGAGTTGAAGTTGTGGATTCAAATTTTTGTTAATAATGGGCAGAGAAAACAACCTTGAGAAAACTGACTCAGTTTATCCATTGTTTGCTTGGTTACAAACTGGCAGTTTTTTTTGTTTTCAGGAGGAATGATCTCTTAACTCCACACATTTGGTGCTAGGTGTTAGTTGACATACTGATAATTTTCTGATCAAATGGTCCTACCAAGAGCAGTGGCCATTGATTCTGAAGAATCACACCTCTTTTCGTTCTTTACCTGCATTGTTGTTTTTCTGAAGATCACTATTGGTCAAATAAAGTTAAATGACAAAACGCCTCTTCAATTTTTTTTTTCCCTTTCTTATAGTCATCTTTGTGCCTTCAGGCTTATTTGTACCGGCAGATTGAAGCTGCAGGGATCACATATATAAGCGTTGGCCATCGGAGTTCCCTTTCTAGATACCACAACCGGATCTTACGAATATCTGCAATAGATCCTAACAACACACGGTGCAATTGGAACATTGAGATCATCAATCAAGACACCATGTATAACTTGTCAAATCAGTAGTTCTAGCTGCCTTGGATGCAATTGCACGGTTTGCTACCTGTGCTTGTCATGGGTGGCTGTTTTGGAGCAGGGATAAGAAGGCACAAGGAGTTGGGTGCCTTCTTTTTAAATTCAATTGATGTGATTCATATATCTATCAGTACATTCATGAGAGAATCAGTGTGACACCTTGCGTACCTCGAGCACAGTATGATTAATTGTATTTATTTTACAAGTTGTGCCCCGTGCTTTGTACGTTTTTTTTAATGTTTGAGTTGAGTTATTGTAGTTAAAAAGTTAAAATTTAAGTGAATTATTGTGGTTAAAAATTAAAATTTAAATGAATTATCGTAGTTAAAAAGTTACAAATTTAAATTTAAATGAGTTAACGTGATTAAAAGGTTAATAGATATAAATCATCGGGTCAAAATAATTTTAGCCGTTGTGTTTGTCTAATTGAGGAGTTTAAACAAAGTCTCTGGTTAAAAATTAAAATTTAAATGAGTTATTGTGATTAAAAAATTAATAGATATAAACTATCGAATCAAAACGATTTGTGTTGTTCAATTTAAATGAGTTAAAAGGTTAACAACTCAATATGTTCTATTTAATTTGAATAAGTTATTGTGGTTAAAAGATTAATAGATCGTCGGATCGAAATGATTTGGACCGTTATTGTGTTTTTCTAACTGATGAGCTTAAGCAATTCAAACAAGAAATTCTATTTTATTAATATAGATTTTTTGTGCTTGTATGTACAGTGCGTGAGTAGAAGATAAAATGAAAATCACCCACTCTCTTTCCCTATATCCCTCTCTCTAACAAAATCATTACTTCGACATGGTATCAACATAATATTTAGGGTTTACATCTTGTAGAATCTCTTTTATTAATATACTAGCTATTATATGTGCCTGAAAACACTGCACATTAAAAAAACATGTTTAAACCTAACAATATCAATGAACAACATTCAAGTTTTCCACCAAAAAAACTATAACTTCAATCAATACACATTAATACAAAAAAATTAACAATCACTTCTTGAATTTTTTTTTAGTTAATGAACATGCCTAAAATTATTGTGTAACAAAAAAAAATTAATAATTAAGAAAAATGACCATTAGGAAGAGGTTGCTAGGCCTAACAAGCAAAAAAAATTTGGGCAGAATTTTCTTCAAGGATAAGACCCCATGAATCATACAACAAATGCCTATAATATATTAGAGACCACAAATTTAAAAAGTAAACGAATAACAACAAAATAATGCGACCCAATCTCTTTCAACATCAATGGTTTGGACTCATTTCTTTCATGGAATGGTAGCATTTACACCTACAAACCTATATTGAATGCAAAACCTAGACATAAGATAATGAACCAAATCAAATTAGTTTTACTCAATCACCAAATAAAGTTATACTTTACTACCGACGATGAGCCAATAGTCCTTGGACTTCTTGTGCTTGGTGTCAATAACTAAAGAGCAAGGTTAATTTAACAATAAAATTGAGAATTCATAGTAAATTCATTTTCAAAGTTAACAATCTCTAATCGTATATTTACCAGATATGTGTTCATTTATGAACTGACAATGGATGAAATGTCATAGTTAATAGAGAAATATGAATAAATGATGAGAGAGAGATAGTCACCTACCATAAGCCAATTTCTTATCCATAGAATAATCACAACCATTAAATAGATAATGAGTTTCAATAAATACTTGGACAGAAATCATCATTTTTTATCATTGAACATACTTTTCAACTTTCTTAAGAATTTTTTACCATTTCATATACTACCAAAGACAAATTTATGCCAACTCAACCATTATGTGACAGAATGAAATAAAAAATCACATCAAGACACATATGTCAGTGCAGAAAAATCAGAGAAAATAAAAAATAAAATCATGTGTTGCCTCAATAGGCACCAAATGTATTCCTGGTTGCCTTCTTCCTCTCAGCAGAAAGTTTCTGACAATTTCTAGGATTAGCCTTCAGGGGTGTGTGTGAGTGAAGATGACTGTTCATATGTAGAATTCAAAGCAAGAACTCCCAGGATTAGTACAGGCAGAGAGGGAGAGAGAAAGAAATTTCTAGGATTAACCGTAAAGGAATACACTCCTGTCTGTCTTCTTTAGTGTAACCTTCTCATTCCTTTATCCATTCCTTTTTTACCTTCTGAAAAAAACCTTCTCATTCCCAAGCATGGACAAAGCAGAGCAATATTACCCCAGCTGGAATGATATTGATGCCCAAGAATAAGATGTCTATAGCCAAAAGGGTTCTACTGTTCAAGGTGGTGTTGGGCCATTTGAGCTGTTAACACTGGCTTCAGGAAACTTAAAGGAATACATTTCTATCTTCTTTAGAGTTTTTAAGGTACAGAAGAAGCATAAAGTTCTCATGTGCTCTGATGCAACCAGGTTTGTTTATGGCTTATGATGAGTCCGGACTTAACTAAGCTAAGACTCAATCCGAACGGAGTCGAAGAAGCCCATAGAAGAGCCCAAAAGACCCATGTAGTTGGGCCAACCAAGTGGCAAACGTTAAGAAAAACGGAGGAAGGACCAAGACCGCACGAGGCAGCGAGGAGCGTCGCCCGAAGCCCCTAGGGCGCCGCCCAGGGCACCAAGGGCGCCGCCCAAGGCCCCTAGGACGCCGCCCAGGGCACCAAGGGCGCCGCCCAGGCCCCTAGGGCGCCCGGCTCCGCGCTCGGCCTCTCCTTCGTCCGCTCCTGCGACCTCTCCTCCTTCGCCAGTTGACTCCGGTGTGAATCCAAGTCTAATTCAAGTACGAGCTCGACATCCGACCTCAAGACTGAGACGAGCACCAAGTCACACCAACTCAAGACCGAGACGAGCACCAAGTCACACCAACTCAAGGTCGAACACCAAAGGAAGGGACAAGGCAGCCCAAGGCACCAAGGGCGCCGCCCAAGGCACCTGGGGCGCCGCCCACCCCTTGGCTCCATTGATCTCTCCTCTTGGCTCCTCTTCATGCCTTGACACAACACAAGTCCAAAATCACTCCGAAGCAAGTCCAAGCCCAAGGCTAAGCATGAGCACACTCCACACCCAGATGACGTCCGAGTAAATAGGAGCACGTGGAGGAAGACTCGGGATACGAAGATCTCCTACCGTAATTCTACCTTCCAAAGAAGTCCACTCCTACCATAACTCTACTTACCAAAGAGGTTCACTCCTACCATGTTTGTACTTACCAAATTGACGGGAGACTTCTCCCTCACGTCACCGCCTTGGTGAGCCTATATATAATGTAAGCCCTCACTGTATAAAGGGCAAGAAGATGACTCTTGAGACACTACACTAGTTGCACTCTGCAAGCTCTCTACACTCTCTCTCTCAAAGCTCTGTAAACTCTCCGGAGTACCTTGATTTATCAATAAAATACCCCAGGCCACCGTCGCCATTCGAAGAGTGGACGTAGGTCATCCGAGACCGAACCACTATAAATCTCCTGTGTTGACTCTTATTTACAGTTTTACCACTAATTGCCATTGATTGCTCATTAATCACCCTTGTGACTATTGATCTCGCACCATACTATTTTGTGCATCATCAGTTTGGCGCTGTCTGTGGGAATCGACGTAGTCTTCCTACCCTACTCGCAATCCATGACAATCACCACCAGATCGAAGTCTCATCAACCCGGAGACAACAACCCTGTGCACTGGGAGGAGGCTCCGCCTCCCCTCGCACCCGAAGGATCCTCTGCTACGGCGACTCCCGCCGTTGGGTCACAACAACAACTCCTGCAGACCATGCAGCTGCTGGTGAACCAAAACCAACAGATCATCCAGTTGATGCTCTCTCAAGGAAGAGCCACCCATCACCCTGTTGAAGGAGTCCAACTCCCTCCGATGGGAGAGGAACCATTACCTGTCCTCTCCGGATGTCAGGTCCCTCATCGGAATGCTTCAGCACCACGCTAAGGAGTCCCTTGTCAGCCGATCCCTCCTCGCCGTGCAGGGAGCTCGCGTGTTCACCCTTCGCACGTGCCTGCGCATGAGGACGAGGGAGAGAGTCAGTATGGAGACCATGAAAGTCAGTACCATCACCAGGATGTCTCCAACCAGTGGGACGAGAAGATTAAGGAGGTGTAAAACCAACTCGGTGACGCCCTCAACGCCATCAAGGCGCAAGCACCGACACCCGTGGATTACCTGGTAAGACGCATTGACACACCCTTCACTGCTGATATTGTCAACTACCCACTCCTTTCAAAATTCAAAATGCCCAACATCGACACCTTCGATGGCAATAGAGATCCCCTTGACCATCTGGACACCTACAAGTCCCTCATGCAACTCCATAATGTGCCTGAGGAGATCATGTGCCGAGTATTCCCCACCACCTTGAAGGGGTCCGCTCGTCAATGGTTCTCCAAGCTCAGGCATTCCTCCGTCCGTTCTTTCGAGGAACTAAGCAGGTCCTTCGTCTCCCACTTCATTGGGGGACGCCGCCATTAAAAGCCAGTGACCCACCTGCTCACCATTAAGCAGGATAGGGATGAAAGCTTTCGTGACTACCTTGCTCGCTTCAATGAGGAGGTGCTCCAGATCGATAAGTCGGATGACAAGGTGGCCATGGCTGCTTTTATCGCCGGCCTCCGAACATCCATCTTCATGTTCTCAGTCATCAAGAAGCCGCCCTCTGGCATGCTCGAACTACTGGCCAAGGTGCAAAAATATATGAACGCCGAGGACATAGCCAAAGCACGTAGAGGTGAGTCCTCCCGAGGGGAGAAGAGGAAAGACAGCCGAGAAAACCAAAGGGAGGCCGAGAACAAGAAAAAGAAAGCCGAGAGGGTCCCTGTAAAGGACCGCCTCGGACCACTACCCCCGAGGGACCGACAGCCATTCACTCCACTCAATGCCTCGGTAGAGCACATCCTACTCCAGATACAGGATGACCCAGCCATCCGTTGGCCCGAAAAGATGAAGTCTGACCCCAAGCGCCCAAATTCCAGTAAGTATTGTCGCTTTCACCGTGACCATGGACATGACACGAACGACTGCTTCCAGTTGAAGAAGCAGATTGAGGAACTTATCCAACGGGGTCATCTCAGACAGTATGTGGCTGGGCGAGGACCTGCCCCGCCGCACGGAGAACACGAACACCAGCAACCCCTCGGTGAGATTCAGACCATCGCCGGAGGACTAGGAGAAGGAGGTGACTCTAACTCCGCCAGAAAGGCTCACACCCGCAGAGCCAGACAAGCGGAGTCTCATGACTCTCGCCCGACGAAGACCCCACGACAGGGGGAGGAGGAGGTTATTACCTTCTCAGACAAAGACCTTGCAGGAGTCCAAGTCTCTCACGATGATCCATTAGTGTTGACCCTGATGGTGGCTAATTACCAAGTCAGAAGGATCCTAGTCGACAGTGGGAGCTCAGCCGACATCCTGTTCGTCACAGCCTTCACCTTGGCGGGGAGAGGCTACAGCCGGTTAGAACTCCCTTGGTTGGTTTCTCAGGAGAAAGAGTTCAGCCGTTGGGATCCATCACCCTACCCGACACAGCAGGGACTGCTCCCCGGAGCTCTACTATAATGGTAAATTTCCTTGTACTCGATTGTCCTTCTGCTTACAATGTGATTCTTGGACGTCCTGCCCTCAATGCCTTAAGAGCAGTACCCTCCACTTACCATCTACTCCTCCGTTTTTCAACTCCCAATGGGATTGGAGAGATAAGAGGAGATCAGGTCTCAGCCAGAGAGTGCTACGTAGCCTCAATGAGGGCTAGAGGACCGCAAGAGACTCTACAAGTTGAAGTGTTCGATCCCAGAGATGACAACACCATGGAAAGGGGTGAACCAGCAGAAGAACTCCAACCAGTGATACTGGATGACACCCTTCCAGAGAGGAAAGTCTACTTAGGCTCCTCACTCTCCCAGGAGCTGGCATCTGCTTTGATAGACTTCCTCAGGAGAAACATGGACGTCTTCGCCTGGTCCCATGAGGACTTGGAGGGCATTGACCCCGAGGTAGCCTCCCACCGACTCAATGTTGACCCCAGATGCAAGCCCGTTGGCCAGAAATTGAGGAGTGTGAGCACAAAGAGGGGACAAGCCATGGAGGAGGAAGTAGACAAGCTCTTGACTAACGGGTCCGTAAAGGAGGTAGCCTACCCAGACTGGCTATCCAATGTGGTAATGGTGACAAAGGCTAACAAGAAGTGGCGCCTCTGCGTGGACTTCACAGAGCTCAACAAGGTCTGCCCCAAAGACAGTTACCCTCTCCCCCGCATCGACCTGCTCATCGACGCCACTGCGGGACACGAGCTCCTGAGTTTCCTCGATGCCTACTCCGGCTACAACCAAATCAGCATGTTCCCCCCTGACCAAGAGAAGACTTCGTTCATCACCCCTAGAGGCACTTACTGCTACAGGGTGATGCCATTCGGACTAAAGAACGCCGGAGCCACATACCAATGCCTCGTTAACAAGATGTTCGAGGCCCAGATCGGGAGGACCATGGAAGCATATGTGGATGATATGTTGGTGAAAAGTATAGTGGCCACAGATCATGTCGCACACCTGCAGGAGACCTTCGAAGTGCTGAGAGCCTACAAGATGAAATTGAACCCTGAAAAGTGTGCCTTCGGTGTAGGCTCAGGGAAGTTCCTAGGCTTCATGGTCCATAAAAGGGGCATCGAAGCCAACCCAGATAAAATCAGAGCAGTCTTGGAGATGAAGTCTCTTGCCTCAACCAAGGAGGTCCAACGCCTCAACGGAAGAGTAGCGGCTCTTAACAGGTTCGTTTCTAAGTCTGCTGACAAGTGTCTTCCTTTCTTTAAAATCCTTCGCAGATCCTTCCAGTGGGGTCCAGACGCTGAGGAGGCCTTCCAGAAGCTCAAAGCTTACCTTTCCACACCACCACTACTCTCTCATACCGTACCAGGAGAAATCCTCTACCTCTACCTCTCCTCTTCTCCCTCTGCAGTAAGCTCCGTACTCATCAGAAAGGAGGGAGGCATCCAGAAGCCTGTCTACTATGTAAGTAGAGCCTACCGAGGAGCAGAGGTGAGGTACTCAGAGTTAGAGAAGTTGGCTCTCGTCCTTGTCACTACCACCAGACGTCTGCGCCATTACTTCCAAGGTCACACCATCACGGTGGTCACCGATCAGCCGCTTAAGAGAATCTTGGGGAAGCCTGATGTCTCAGGCAGACTCCTCAAATGGGCTGTAGAGCTAAGTGAATTCGACGTGCGGTACCAACCAAGGGCCGCCATCAAAGCACAGGCGCTCCCAGACTTTGTAGCAGAGTCCACACCTCCCCAGGAGTCCCAAAATGAAGGACTAATCGCCCCTGCGCACACCTGCTCAATACATACCGACTCTCTCAACCAGGAAGTTGGACCAGTTGTCGTATGAAGACCCGCCGAACCGGAGGAGGAACAGGGGGTAGAGCCACCGACTGAGCAAGCCAGGGCGTCGCTCACCCTACCTGGGGCGCCGCCCACCTGGCTTGAGGTGCCGCCCACTCTGCCTTGGGTGCCACCCTCTCAGGCCCCCTCACTCCCATCTTCACATCCTCTCCTAACGTCACCCCTAACATCCACTCCGCCATGCTGGAAGTTATATGTTGACGGGTCCTCTACCAATGAGGGCGGTGGAGCTGGACTCGTACTAATCAGTCCCCATGGCACTCCGATAAAGTACGCTGTTTCCCTCCACTTCAACACATCCAATAATCAAGCAGAGTATGAGGCCCTCATATCGGGTCTAAGGTTAGCCTTAGAGATGGAAGCACACCGTCTCGTGACTTACAGTGATTCTCAGCTCGTAGTCAATCAGGTAAGGGGAGATTTTAAAGCTAAGAAAAAAAGGATGCAGGGATACCTCTCGGTGGTCCAAGACCTCCTCAAGAAGTTTACCTACTTTGAAATCAACCATGTACCACGAGAGGAGAACGCCATGGCAGATGCACTCGCCAAATTCGCCTCTGCTAATATACTTATGGGCCCAGCATTGACGGGTCACCAGTTCGAACCAAGCACCTCCAAGCTAGAGGAAAGCAGGGTTCACTGCGTGTCGTCCGAGCCCAATTAGATGACCCCCATCAGAGTCTACCTAAAGGAGGGCACTCTCCCAGACAACCCAATGGAAGCCAGAAGGTTGAGAATGAGGGCATCCAGGCATGTTATACTACAAAACACCCTTTACAAAAAGAGTCATTCTCTCCCACTACTCCGCTGTCTCACCCCAGAAGAAGCGGACTATACCATGAGGGAGATACATGAGGGAATATGTGGGAACCACTCAGGAGGACGAGCCTTGGCTCACAAAGCAGTCCGACAGGGGTACTACTGGCCCACCATGATCCGAGACGCTCGAGACTTCGTCAAGAGGTGCGATAAGTGCCAACGTTTTGCAACTGTGTCAAGACAGCCACCTGAGGAGCTCACCACCATCCAGAGCCCATGGCCTTTCTCCATGTGGGGGATCGACATCCTAGGTCCCCTTCCTGTGAGTCGATGTCAATGTAAGTTCGTAGTCATCGCCATAGACTACTTCACCAAGTGGGCTGAAGTCGAAGCCCTAGCCAGGATCACGGATCAAAAAATAAAGGACTTCATATGGCGGAACCTTATCTGTCGTTTTGGAATACAACACGCCATCATAAGCGACAACGCCAAGCAGTTTGATAACAAACTCCTCAACAGCTTCTGTGCGGACCTCCAAATCAAACAGCCTCACTCTAGCCCTGCCCATCCTCAGGCAAATGGGCAAGCAGAGGTCACCGTCAGGACCATACTCCGAAACCTGAAAGCCAGACTCGAAGCCGCCAAAGGAAAGTGGGTGGACGAGCTCCTAGGAGTACTATGGGCCTATCGAACAACACCAAGAGGCCCCACAGGCGAGACACCATTCTCCCTATCCTATGGAACAGAGGCAGTGATACCCGTTGAGATCGGGGTACACTCCCTTAGGGTGCAAAGCCATGACCCTACCAACAATGAAGAAGGCCTCCGCATCAACCTCGACTTGGTGGAGGAG
>CM042197.1:101849-127342 GCA_023539305.1 Ilex asprella
TGGTGGTGGTGGTGGTGGTGGTGGTGTGGTGGACGTCATGGTGGTGGTGGTGGAAGGGTGGTGATGGTGTCGTGGACGTATGGTGGTGGTGGTATTTTTCTAAATTCTGGAAAGGTGGTTATAAAAAACACACAAACAATTATAACTTGTTCTCTAAATCTACTAGTTTTTGTTCACAGTTTTTAAAAAACAAAAACTAAAGCAACTAATCAAACTGTTTTTCTTTCAAAAATTGTTTCTAAAAACAAAAAATAATTTTTGAGATACAAACCAAACAAGGCCTCAGTTTTGGGACACAACAAGTCTTTCCTACTCGTGTTTTCTTTTTGACTTTAAAATGGCATTCATAACACACACAAAAAAAACCTCTTCAAACGGATTTATATTCTCAAATGAAAAAAACATAATGTCCTCTGTTAAATTAAATGGTAGTAATTATGTTTTGTGGGCCCAATATGTCAATGTTTTTCCTAAGGATAAAGGTCTTCGTAGGCACTTGGTGGAAGATAAACTTAAAGATAGTGATTCTGATTTTGCTCAATAGGAACCGAAAGTTGCCCAGATTTATTTCACTCTTGTTGACTAGTAATGAGTCTCCCATCAGTTCATATTTACTTTATCTAGACACTGCTTAAGGAGATTTGGGATCGGTTAACTCACATGTATTCTGACATTGGCAATATTACACGCATTTATGAGTTGTGTAGGAAGTATTTTAATCTCAAACAAGCCCCTTGACTCTTGAGGAGTACTTTTCTAAGAATATGGGAATTTGTGAAGAATGTAAGTTGTATCAACCTATCTCTTATGATGTTTCAAAGATGAAATAATAGCGTGATGATATAATGTTGCCAGCTTTTTGATTGGGTTGTGACCAAAGTATAAGCATATTCGTGCACAGATTTCGGGCATCCCTAAGCTTCTCCCTCTTACTGACATATTTTCACGCCTTTAGCGTGCTACTTTGGCAGATCATAGCTCCGTGCTACTTTGACAAATCATAGCTCACCATCCATTACTGACCATATTAGTGATCGGTCAACTTTCGTTGCCTCCCACAATGGATCTAGTGGTTCTCATGGAAGTCGTGATATGCATAGTGGATCTGGTAATTCTACCAGAGGACATGGTGGTAGAGGAGGTCTCGACACCCGTAAATGCACTCATAGTGGTCGTACAATCACATAGTGGATTATTATTGGGATTTGCATGGTAAACAACCAATTTTAGCTCAAGTACCTTCTCATGACGATGTTCTATCCTTTGGCCCAGTAAACTTATTACTATCTTATGAGATGAGTATGCTCAATTCATGTCATAGATGCAGGCCATCACTGCTACTTTTGCTCAGTTAGGCACTACATTTACTTGTTTATTGTCTTCTACTTCCAACCCATGGGTCATTGATTCTAGAGCTTTAAATCATATGACTGGTTCTTTTTGTTACTTATCTCATTTTCACACTGTAGCCCAATCTCGTAGTGTTACTTTTGCCAATAGGTCCTTATCACTAGTTTCAGGCATGGGTAATATGCGGGTTAGTCCTTCTCTATCGTTGTCTTTAGTCTTGATCTTCAATTCTCCTTTAGTTTGTCATCTATCAGTAAGATTAGTCATTCTCTTAATTGTTCAGTAACCATTTTATGCCCCATTTTGTCTTTCAGGATCTCAAGACAAAGAGGAAGATTGGTACGGGACACAAAATCTAGTGGTGTCTATTACTTCTAACATTAGTCTCCTCAGTGACCCAGTATTTACTCTTCAGTAGCACTTGTTGGATACTCACGGATACGTATCAGATACTTTTCGTACATATCGAATAATTAATAAAATATATTTATCATTGTTAGATATTTGTCAGGTACACCTTGATTACACATATTTCCACAGTGAATAAATTCGTCTTATACTTAGTAACGTGAGTTATGTAATAACTATGATCGTACGAATGGAGATTCCTTATTCCAAGATGTTCATTTGGATGTGCATCACGGATATCACAAGATTCGTCTTATACTTTGTTTAGTTACTAGTTATAACCAGTGCCTGAAAGCACGATAAAACATAAAATTTGATCGTTTAAAAAATTAATCCTACTATACTAGATAATAATTTTTTATTTCTTCATTTATCTGATTACATCATTTAAAATTAATTCTATCTATTATTTTTTAAAAAATAACATTAAAATTTTCTCAAAATGTATAACCCAACAAAATATTTTCAACACGTTTACAATATCATGTATGGTAGGTCTGTCAAAATTCGACACGACACAATTAACCGACACGAATTAAACGGGTTTGGGTGAGACCTTAACGGATTCGAGTGATAAACAGGTTGATCCGTTAAACACGTTTAATAAACAGGTCGTGTTTGGGTGAGACATATTAACCATTTTATCACCCGTTTACCCGTTTAAAAAAAATTAATAAATTAATAATTATTTTATTTTAAAAAAATTAATCAGAATTAAAATATTATATACATATGCAAACAAGAAACCAAATTGCTGAGTGGATGAGAGATTGGCAATCCAATGGCCATTAAGTACAAATTTTTCATTTACCCCATTGTATTGCAGTGCTCGATGTGGGACAGGTCACAAGGTCTTCTTGTGGGTCTACACAGTGAGCATTGCAGTGCTCGATACGGGACAGGTTACAAGGTCTTCTTGCGGGTCTGCATAGTGAATGCATAGTGAAACCTTTTCACTTGAATCCCACATCGACAAATTTAAAGAAGGAGAACTCCCCATGCCTATAAAAAGCTGCTACTCCTTTTCTTTAGTGATTCAACTTTCTAACTTGCCTTTGCAAGTGTCAACCAAGTGAAAATCTTTTAATTAAGAGAGTACAATTGTTATGAGTAATTAATGGAGTTTAAAATTTTAATAGAATAATTTTTTAGTGTGGGTTAAAATTTTAATAGAATAATTTTATAAAAATTAAATAGGTTAAACGAGTCGTGTCGTGTTACATGTTTATTAAACTGCTTGTGTTCGTATTGAGTTTTTTCACCCGTTTATTAAACGAGTCGTATATGCGTTTATATGTTTTTCACCCGTCACCCGTTTAACCCGACACGTTTGACACCCCTAGTGTATGGACAATGTATGAAATAATAATTATGTTAAACTACAAATTAATCAAATATTAAATGATTAAACATGCAATAGAATTGGGTGACGGGATGGTTTTTGGGGGAAAAATATGTGAGATAAAAATTCAAAATCCCAGGTGTTTTATTATATAGATTGTATCCTACTATGACACAAAAAAATGAAGGAAAAGTCAGGCATGTTGTCAAGCTTTACACAAACATGAATCAAAATTGCAAATGATGCAGCAATTATTGAAACAAATCATCTCAAGAGAAGTAGATCTATTTTGAATTCACGTGCTATCTATAACTCTTGTCTAAGTTGGGGCATCCACCATAATTCAAACTAAGGGACACTTTGAAAAGTTCTTGAAGGACAGCCGGTTGTGGAGAGTACTATACCCCATGCTGGCGTGAAAGACAAAGATTTACCATCATATCTGGCAAATTTATATAAACAAATGCCAAAAGTAATTACTATTAATGACAAAGCGGATGCAGACAAATCCATAGATTTCTGATTTTTTTTCAGATCTTTTTTTGTAATAAATAGGATTGTTCACCATTCACCACTAGTCAAAATGACATAACTATCTTTCAGACTAATATTTTCTGGAGTTTTTCTCTTTTGTTCTTCTTGGTGGATTGTAGGATTTTTTTTTATCATTGTCAATTCAATCACACTTCGTCAGTAATAGACCAATAGCACATGCTTTAGCACTTGATTCTCTTTAAATAAGAGATCAAGAATGCATGGCAGGCAAGGAAGTGATTCATAAACTTAATTAAATATGGAGTAAAAATTTGATGGGCTGACAACTACATCGAACTTAAACTCCAGGTGACTTGTCAGCTGCTATAACATAAGCATTGTAATTGTGATTTGTGAGTACAACAGTTGAAACAGAAAGTAGCAGATCAATATCAGGATATGAGATTATTAACACAGACCAAGTTCATATGCACACCTGGGCGTCATACATGATAAGGCCAGCATAAACAACTGCTAAACCGAAAATTGCATCCGAGAAACCCCTGCAGTTGAAAAATGAACAAAAGCTTATGTAACTGGCAGAGAAATGAAGCTATTTGTTGTCTTTCTTCTTTCTAAAGTAAACACCTTTCAAGGGCGAGAGACATTGCGGTGGCCACAGCTACCTGTCAATTGGAACCAGATGTAACTTAATCAGATGAAATCAACCAACCTATAACAATGAAACTAACTAAAACCAATTCCCAAGCGAAGGACATAATTATTGTGTGTGTGTGAGAGTGGGTGGGCCGGTGAGAGTGTCGATTGTCGAAGCAGTATTACAGAGGAGTGCGTAGAAGGGAGCCCTCCAGCCTGAAAGGCAGCCTTAAAATTGAAATTGTTGCCGTAAAAAAATGCCGAAGTAAAAGGCTTCGAGAGCTGTCCAATAGCCGCGGACAAAGCTGCTACTATCAATACCTGTAATTAACAGACATAATAAACAGAAAATATTAATATAGATTAACCATTTAAAAAAAAAAGAAATCTAATAGACAAAAAGAAAGCCAAATTTTCGGCGTTTCTAAATCTAATTGCAGAGGTTGCGTTCCTTTCTTTCACTTAAATGTCAGTCTTTCCCCCAACGATATGGTTCTTGTGTTCTTCCACACACACACACACACACATAGTGGGAAATAACGAAGTAATAATCAGGCGGCAGCATAGGAAGAGGACGAGGAAGAAAAATTACAAGACCTTGTTGTGGGTAATCTCCCCGATTTCATCGATTCCTACTCTGAGACACACGGAATTCGAGGAGGAAGCAGCACCGGCACCAGTTGTGTCCTTTGTTCTGAGAAAAAGCTTAGCACCTTTGGAAACGATACAACTGCTTTTCCTCAACTGTACTACTACGCTATGAGATGGCATAGCACTTGAAAAGCTCCAATTTAGTAATGACATGACTCTCTGTCTCTCTCTGTCTCTCTCTCTCTCTCAACCAGTCAAGCCAGGCACAGCTCTCACCCACGCAGCGTAGCGCTTCTAGCGAGCATCGTTTTTTGAGTCCATTGACTATTTTGATCGTATCCCTTTGTACTGAATTTTGGGTCAATTTGGTTCACGCAACGTCTTTTAAGATGTATGATTAAAAAAATAATAATGATACACTGAGTAAATTTTAGAATTAAATTTAAAATCTAAATGACATGATAACATGTTATTTAAAATTTTTATTGGGACTCAAATGATATGACACTAAATAAAGAAGCCCAATTCAGCTGTCACGTCATTTGGACTCTAAATTTGGTCTCAAAATTTGATCAATGTAACATTACTCTTAAAAAAAGGAGTAAAAACAAGCAAAAAAAAATAGAAAAAAGGTAAATTGTATCAACTATCCATGAATTTTATCACTTGTTGCACTTTTATCTTTAAACTTTTAATTTGTTCATTTCGTCCTCAATATTTATACATTAACTCACGAAAATTGTCATGTGTCTCTCCCATGCAACTTTTAAAGTATATTTTTGATATTTTATTATTATTTATGCATCCAAACACAATTATCATTTATATGTATATATTAAACATGAATCTAAATATCTACCTTCTTCTTCTTCCTTTCTTTTTTCTCCTGTATCTCCCTCACATTGGTAGACATCCTTCTCTCACCCTCACAGACACATACATCATAGATACCTACTTCGTCTGATAAATGTTAGATCATATTCCCCCTTCTCAAACATTGTTGATTTATCCTCTTTTGAATCTTGATATTTTCTTTTGATTCTTTAGACAATCTTTAGATTTATTTGAATTTGAAAAAACTCGTATCTCTAAAGTTTCTTAGTGACTAGGGTGTTCTCACAACACTCACAATATTTAGAACCTAAATCTCTTGACAAAAATCTCTAGAACATTTTTTGATTTGAAAATCGAAAAAGAAAAAATATTTGTTCTAACTTGAATCTCTCAAGGTTTTCTTCTTAAAGCTCTTATTTTATTTTACTCCTAAAAAATCTCTTTTCTCCTCTCTAAAAGATGTTGTAGGGTTTTACATTTATAGAGTGAACTAATAAAATTGAGTTTCGAAGGTATCTTAACAAAGATCAAGTTTCTGATATGTCACAATGGCTCAAGCAAGCTCCTTACTCGAGTGCACTTGGCCTCGCTCGCTCGCCAAACGAGCGTAGTGAGTGAGAGTCCTTAAAATCATGTGACATCTTACATTATCTTGCTTGTTCAAGTAAGTGTTAACTATAAAAAAAAAACAAAATCATCTGAAATTGGTCTAATTGATCTTGAACAAACTACTCAAGATTTTTCTTGAATGTAATCTATATTTTGGCAGTATTTCATGCTTAAAAATCATGTTTGCATACTCAAAACATAAGGCTAAGTACACCTCACATAAATCAATCAAGTCTTGAAATTATTTTGTTTAAATTCAAGGTTAACTATGTTATTTAGGTCCATTTAACTAAGCTATCTAGTAATGAGCTAGCAAATCTATATTGTTTGAGATCAATCCTAAATACATGACAGGTATCCCCAAACATGTGGGATCGATCAAGATGTTCCGACCATTCGTATAACAAAAGAATGAATTTTTAGTATACTTTTCATTCAATTTATGAGTTGTTTTTGGATTGCAGAACTTAAGAACAAGACCATTTCAACTGACAATAGAATAGAATAACACCAATACCAATGTTAATCATGGCAATAGGAGTAAAGGAAGCTATATTTCAGGCAACACTTAAATGGATATTGAAGTCACCCTTTCTTGGGAATGTTTGCTTGTTTCTATGTGATTGTTTTATGGTTATAGGTACCATCTCTCTCTCTCACACACACAAAATTTGCATGCTCTTGTTGAATAATTTGCGAAAGCAAATGATATTAACTCATCCTAAATTAAAAGGGTGAGAAACTCTCAACGCCACTATTCCACCATTCTTGAAATCTCAGAGTCAAGCATTCTTTTTGCACTATTACAAATATGAAAATAATAACATAAATCACATTGTCACCCCTATCGAATATAAGATTGCCAATGGATTTGAGCCATAGCACATGATTTTTTCTGGTGCATAAAAGTGAATTTATACACAGTCAATAGTCGAGTATATATTTCAAAATAATTAATGAAACAATCAATAAAATAGACGAAGATTGGGTCAACACAAGCAACAAGCAAATGTATAGTGGTTCGGTCAAGGTGACCTACTCCACTTTGAAGCCAGTGACAATAGCCGAAGAACTTTATTAATAAGAGAGAGAGAAAGAGAGAGAGTAAATGGATGCTCGAAGTATGATGAGGTAGCCATGAGAGAGATAGTTGTATAAAAGGTGTGTAGAGATGTGTCCCTCTCATGTGGAGAAGGATTACAATTTATAGGTACAGAGCCTTGGTTGAAGCGGTGACGTGAAGAGATAGGTGACTAACTTATCGGGGAGGATAGCTATAGTTGGGAATAAGTACAATTAGAGATAGTTTTGATCTTCGAGAGTGGCTATCGCGGTAATTATTCTCCACGTGCGCTAATATGCTTGGATCCCTTGAATTTTTTGACTGGGTCGAATCTATGAGTTGGGCTTGACCTACTTTGTAGCTAATTTAGGTTTACTTAATTAATTGAGTCTAACCCAGTTAGATTTAGACTCATCAGTTTTCATAAAATTTATCTCATTAACTTGCTGATCTAAATTTAACAAGTTTTACATTTAGAAAATATTGCACACCATATTCTATTTGATACGAGTTGGATAATAACAAAAATGCAACTCGGTATTTTGAAAAAGAAGAGGAAGCATGACCAAGTCAAGATGATCTTATATGAGTAATTTCTCATTTTGTATGTCATCAATGACAATATAAAATAATACTTGAGTATCATTTGATTATGAATTTGGATATGATTATTCATAATTTTTTTTTTATTTTCAATGCTTAGAATAAGTAGAAAATAGAATAGATCTTTATCTTACTAGTATATCAACTATTCGTTTCGAACAAATTAGTAATATTCTTTATTTAAAAAAGATATATTAACGATACTTCAAGAAATAAATTTAATTAGAACTTTGGCATCTTAAAAAACATAAAAAATGATTTATATATATATATATATATATATATATAATTTCATATTTAGATATTATGTAGTAATGTTTATACTAACGTGAACTATTTTGAATTATAGGTTCCAATTTGAATATTTATTTGTATGATTTTGTTTTATTTGTTTAACATTGGAGCATTTGAATACACGATGATTATCATATTCAACTAACAAACTAAGTTGTAAAACTCTTGCAGATACATGTGAACATTGACAACAAACAAAGAAAATTTCAACTATTCTTTTCAATAAAACCACCAAAATCTAATACAAAGCTAAATCTATAAAGAAGCAAAAAAAACCTTAAACATTAAAAATTCTCATCACTTGTGATAATGGTGTGTACAATTCAAAGAAGTGTGAGTGAAGACCAAAAAAATAATTAAAGTGTCAGTGAAACTTCATATAATGTGATGAGCAGTTGAGAAAAAAGTAGAGACGACAACTTTCTTAATACTAATGCACTCACTAAAGTAATTGGATAATGATTTTTTTGTGTAATTTTAAGTCAGTCAAATATTTTACTAATATCTTGAAATAAATATATAGTATAGACTTGCAATAGAGGAAGGATAATTTAGGAGATCCAATAACCCTAGTGTGCTTGACAAAGTGGCTATATCTCTGTTGAGGTTTACCATTAATTATTTTAGGAGGCCTTCAGATATGTGTAAACAGTATCCTTCCATGTCTAGCAAACTCAAAAAAAAAAAAAAAAAGGTCAAATGTTTTACACACGAGCCAAGCTCGAAATAAGTGAATTTGCATCTAAATTATCCTCCATGTGGAAAAATATTTTGAGGCCATTTAATACTTTTCATATCCATAGCCAGATAAGTGAACTTTACACTTAGTGAGAATAATAGTTGTGTATTTAGCTAAGCAAACATCCAATTAGGAAATGATTATGTTAAGAAAGTTTGGTGTGTAAGTTGAGTTGTAGGCCAAACTTTTTGTAGTTTTTATTATTTGTATTTGTTGAATCAATTAGAATAAACAACTCAACCTCCAAAAAAAATTATGTGAACTGAACCATGATAATTATTGTTTGAGAAATTCACGTGAATAATTATAATCACATAAGACAACACAATATATTGTCTAACATCACTATATCACTTGTATATCAAACAACTCTCAAGAAGAAGTTATAAAAATACATTAATAAAAAAAGGTCTAGCGAAATTAACCTGGTAATAATAAAGAATATCATCACTCAAGCTTCTCCGTACCCTACGAAGCTAACTCCCAACCAAAAAATGTAACATCAAGCCGATCAATGTACACAAGAAAAAAGGATGTGCCCATGCCATCATGAAATTCTTTGGTGTAAATTAATACTAAAAAAGTATAGCAGAACATCAATGTTATATTATTTTTTTTAATTTAAAAGAAGAAATTAACGGCAACGAAGTCTTTGATACAAAAATGTGATATCTTTGTTTAGCTGCAAGCTTTAAAAGCCCATCGATTCTCAATTGAAATTTTTATATGCAAATAAAAGCAAATTACTAATAAATTATTGTGGAAAAAAGGTAACTAAAAATACGATTTGCATAATAAAAGACAAATGATGTTGTACCTTTCTTTCTCCTTCCAAAGTAGTGACACAACGAAATAAAGAAAAAAATTCAAGATTTGGGTCTTTATTCTAACAAGATGTCTATAACTTTGCACTATCATGACAATTTAGAACATTAATTTAGCATAAAATAAAATAAATAAACCACATAATCAAAATCTAGAGCTGGAGTGGAAAACCAAGCTTTTTTTTCATAGAACAAAGCTACAAAATGTTTTTTTTTTACGTGGAGTAGCTCAAAAGGTGATTTTCCTATGTGTTTTAAATATTTTGTGCCTAAAATCGGTGTTACTTCAATCAGTTCGTCTAACTAGACCTTTACAGAAGCATCAATTATCGCGAGTCGAAACTTAAGCATAATAATAAATAAAAGTAGTTGAAGATAAAATAAAAATAAAGGAACATTACATATCTAAATATGAATAGTGATGCCAACAAAAATGGAAAGAAAATACAAAGGGAGGGGTTATACGGAAGTTCAACTATTTCACCCATGCCATTCGAATCTAAAAAATGAGGTTAAGTGATTAAATAGGTGAATTGAACACTCAACATTTTAAGCTACAGTTTATCATTTAGGAAGTTCAGTGTATACCTAAGCTACCAGCCAAATATCCCCAAACAACTTTATTTCTAATGCCAAATATGTGAACGAATTTCAGTCTACCTGGATTGCTCTCAGTGGGCATTCTACCTTTGCTTGTACCTGTCGTAGAACTAACCCTTGTTAAACAATACTTGGCAGTCCTGGCCATTGTATAACATCTGCAACAATTTGGTCTTCCCATAATTTTTGGAGTATTTGAGAGAGAGAGAGAGAACATAAGATATTTATATTAAGAATTAAGAGAGAAATACAAAATAGATTAAAAATTAATAACTAAATTAGAAACATTCTTTGGGGAACTAAAAAGAATGGGCATTGCTGACACCTCATGGGATCCATATAATACACTCGGCTGCTATAATTTCTAATCATATACCATGAATCGAACTCAAACCCAGCACAAGGCATTGATTGAATTATAGGAGGATACACACATCATAGCCCGAGGATGGAAAATTAGATTGCCAACTTGATGATGTTATCTTTGGTCCATGAGGAGTTGTTACAGGATATTTAGATTGCGTATTTTAAATCGTTACTTCCGCTTGTACCTGCACGAAAATTGAGATAACAATGGGAAAACCTTTCTAGATTGTTATGACAAAGCATACTAGCAAACTGTAGTAAAGCAATGATCCAGCTCCAACTTAAGCCGATAGATATCTTAAGTGAATCAGGAACTACTGGATAAGAGTTTGTTTCAATCTGTCCTGATGGCCACAACTCGAAATAGAAAGCCAACCTCATATGATATGTTAGAGCCATAATGCCGAGAGGTAAGACAAAACGAGTAAAAAGCAAACATGATGACCCCACGCATGCACCGCAGGATCATAAAGAAACAAAGCATGCAACTGAGTTTTTTTTAGTCGTCCCAATTCAAAAGAAGACAGTTGATTTATCTATTAGTTTGCAAATTTGAGCACTCAATCATGATTTTGACCTAAAACAAGAACTATATTACATAAAACAAAATTGTTGAACGAAATACAGACCAGAATCAAGAGAAGGAATTTTTTATCAGGTTCGTACCGTGACTTGCTCTTAAATGAAGACTTCTTCTTTCCACCTTCACGTAGGTTTCTTCTCTGCTTTTTCTCGCTCATTTCACTCTAAAAAAGTTCTCGCATCTCTTCTATTCTCGGTTGAGTCGGAAGGACGTTTAGATTTCTTTCCTGCCTTTCTCATAACCTTGCCAGCGAGTCTGTCATATGGATTGTTTGTGTTGTTTCTTTTCAAATTCCTACGTGCCCATCTACCAAACCGTAAATGGTAATGGGAGATAGGCGGTGTCTAGGCTTGTATTAAAGGTGGATGTCCTCTCTCTCTCTTCCCCTCTCTCGATTTTATATGTACAACGTTAGACAACCCAATGGAATGTGCATTAAAGAGAGAGTATGAGAGAAGGGAAGGTGAAAAGGAGAGTTTTTTATTGTTTTTTACCCAGTAATGAATTGCAGGGTAATGAATGGGAAAGAGAGGGAGAGACTGTTACACGAGGAGAGAGAGGAAGTGACTGTTACGAGAAAAAGAGAGAGAGACAGAGAGAAAGAGAGGAAGAGTTTGTGTTGGAATAGCAATAGGATTTCGAACAGTTTAGCTAAAGATGATAAGTTGGGTTTAATATGTAATGGAATTGATTTTGAGGATAAGAATGACATAGCTGTATTGTTGGAGGGTAAAGATGGAAAAAAATATTTTTCAGATATGTTGGATTTTTTTTTATGGAAAGTAAAATATATTCATCATTGCAAAATTATATGTACATGTAAAGAACCTATCTGTTAATCAAACAGACCAAAAAACAAAAGAAGGGACCAAACACCTTAGCTGCAATAAATTCTATCTTGTGACAAAACTTATGGCAGTTCAGAGCATTCATGTTAAAAAATTAGAGGACCAAGTATTAGACACAAAATTGTTCCAATGCCGGAGAAAAACAATATTCTGGGTGGATTGTTTGAAGTTGGCAGTGAGAAGTTTGTTGCTAATAATATGAAGGATGAACTTCAAAACAGTAGTTGCATCCTTGAAGTCATTCTTGAAGACTCTGGCATTTCTTTCTCTCCAAATCGTATAGACAGAACTGGAAAGGTTGAGTTTGAGCACAGTGGATTTGAAGGATTTCCCTTTCCACTTGTTGGAGGCTAAGTGGATAGCTGGTAACCAACATGGGTAGAACCAAGAGGCCATAGAATGACTAAGTACCTTGTTCCATATTGCACTTGTGAAAGGGCATTCAAAAAACAAATGGTTGATGCTTTCCTCTGTTAGTCTACAAAACACACATGTAGTATTAATGTTTTGCATATAAGTCTTGATTCGATCATTTGTTCCAAGCTTCCCATGAATTGCGATCCAGAGAACAAAAGACATTCTAGGGATGTATTGAGGGTACCATACAAGCCTGTGCCAAGGAACTTTAGAACCAGAGGTATAAAAAGATTTACATGCTGAATGGATAGTATAATGACCACTAGGATCAGGGAGCCATTTAATACTATTAGCATGCAACGAGTTGGGATTGTAGGACGGCATAGAATTGAGAATTTGTAGCAGCTCAGGAGTACCTGAAGAAGACCATGCCCAACAAGTACCATTAACAATGGTTTCTACCTTTGTGATAGATGGCAGATTTAAAAGTTCAATGATTCTCTCTGACAATTTAAGAAGAAGAGGCCCATACGGGTGCCAATTATCATGCCACAAGTGTGTTGATTTACCATCTCCAATAGTATGAAGAATCAATGGCCTAGCAGTGTACCTGAGTTTCAAGAGTTTCCTCCAATTCCATGAACAAATTTGTGGTGGTCTAACTTCCCAAAAATATTTCATCTTGAGAAAGTTCACTCTGATCCAGTTAGCCCAAAGATTTTCCTTGTCATAGATAATGTACCAGATGTACCTCAACATTAGAGCTTTGTTCCAGCTATGAAGATCTTTAAGCCCAAGACCATCTTCCTCTTTTGATTTAATGACAGTCTCCCAAGCCGCCTTAGAGGCTCCTTTCTTTTGCTCGTTGCCAGACCATAGGAAAGATCTTAGTAACTGCTCAACTCTTTTCAGAACACTCTTAGGAAGGATCAAATGGCTTAACCAATAGCTTTGCATATTGCACAAAACAAATTTCACAAGTTAAAGCCTACCTGCATAAGAGAGAAATCTGTTGTCCACTAGAATTGCATAATCTCTTGGTCTCAGCTTGGTTGAAATGAGTGGGATACCCAAGTACTTGACAGGAAGTTGCCCCAATTGAAATCCAAGGCAAGAGATAATTTGGTCCCTTTGTGTCTCAGGGATCCCAACAATAAAGATTTGGCTCTTAACTGTATTTGCACTCAAGCCAGACAGGGATTGGAACTTATCCAGATCTTTTTTCAACACAGCAACTGAGGGAAGAGAGCCATGACAGAAGAGGAAAAGGTCATCTGCAAAGCACAAATGAACCAACTTTTGTCCCTTACATCTCCAATGGTACTTGAAAGAATTTGAAGTAGCAATTTCAGCTTTAAGAATGTGAGTAAAAACTTCCATGATGAGGACAAAAAGATAGGGGAAAGAGGATCGCCTTGTCTAATACCCCTCTTGCTAGGAAAAAAACCAACTAACTCCCCATTAAGGTTGATACTAAATCTTGGAGTTGTGATGCAAGCTTGGATCCAAGAAATCATATTAGATAGAAAGTTAAATCTTTTAAGAGTGAAGATCACAAAATCCCAATCAACCATGTAAAAAGCCTTCATTAGATCAACTTTTATTGCACATCTGGCCGATCTCATATCCTTGTGATAATTCCTCATAAGTTCTTGTGCAATGAGAATGTTATCCCCTATTCTTCTTCCAGGAACAAAAGTTGATTGATTATGGGAAACAATATCAGAGAGTACCTCCTTAATTCTAGAAGCTATAACCTTGGAGATGATTTTATAAAGAGTGTTGCAGTATGAAATTGGTCTAAAGTCTTCAATCTTAGAAGGGTTAGGGACTTTAGGAACTAATGAAATGATGGTATTATTGAAGTCATTCAACAATTGACCTCTAGTGAAGAATTCCAACACTGTTGCACAAATATCTTCACCAATAATAGGCCAAGCAGTTTTATAAAAATGTCCATTAAACCCATCAAGACCTGGGGCTTTGTTGGGGTGGATAGAGAAAGTTGTCCTCTTGATCTCATCCTCTGTGACAGGAATAGAAAGCTGCAAAACTTGGTCATCTGAAAGTTGTCTCCATGAAAGGTTATGAAGCTCCCTATACCTGTATTGTGCGCATGAAGAACTATTGCCAAGAATGGATTGGAAATGGTGGATAACAATTTGCTGGATCTCCTCAGGCTCATTGGATGTAGACCCATCAACTCTGGTGATAGATAGAATTTTATCTCTGTTTCTTCCGGAATTGATAGTTTTGAAGAAAAAAAATGAATTCCAATCTCCTTCTTTAAGCCACTAAACTCTTGATTTTCACCTTAGAAAGGATTCCTCATTTTTTTGCTGCTATAATATAATCCTGGAGGAGTTGTTTCTCAAGAAATCTCAGGGCTGCATCCATAGGAAAAGAGCCTAAAAGCCTTTGACATTTGTCAAGCTCTATCTTAGAGGCTTGGACCCTTATGGTAACATTCTCACTTTGGGGTTTGGTTAGATCCTTGAAAGCCTGTTTAAGCATTTTTTAGCTTGGTGAAGACTTGGAATTGAAGAGTGCCCAAAACTGGTTTGGTCCATATATTAGAGACAATTTGCTGGAAGTCATCTCTGCGAGTGAGGTGGTTATAAAATTTGAATGGGTTTTTCCTAGTTTTCCTTAACACACCCATTCTAAGAATGCATGGACTGTGATCTGATAGACTAGGTGGGAGAAATTCAGCCATAGCTTCTGGGAAGAGTTGATTCCAAACATCATTAGTCAAGATTCTGTCAAGTTTCCTTACCACACACTACCTAGGATTCCTATTATTTGACCAAGTGTAAATATGACCTGTGAATCTAAGGTCACTTAGATCAGCACCTTGAATACAATTGTCAAAATCATACATAGACTGATTCCAGTTCTCAGTACCCCCCAAGGTCTCCTGAAGGTTTCTGATTGCATTAAAATCACCCAATAAAGCCCAAGGCTTATTCACAAATGCTTGGGCTTGTTAAGTAATGTTCCTCCATAAAGGCCTTCTATCTCTCTCATCATTAAATGCATAAATAAAAGATATGACAAAAGTGGTGTTACTGTCAATGTGTGTGACAAAACAAAGGATAATTTGCCCAGTTTCCTCCAATTTTTGGACTCTAAGAACTAATGGGTTCCATCCAACCCATATTCCTTCAAAATGGTGACTATGATAGTTATGCATATATTCCCAATCTCTAAAGGTGAACCTCATGGCTTCATCTTTATTAATATACCTGACTTTAGTTTCAACAATGCCCACTAAGTCAAGATGATTTTCAAAAATTAGCTTCCTTACCTCTCCTTGTTTAATAGGGGAATTGAGACCCCTAGTGTTCCAATATCCTATATTGATCATTAGGATTTGGGGGGATTTTGGGCTAGAAACCCATATAGTTTAATGCTACCAGACCTTATGGAATGCTTCTTCTTCATTTTCTTCTTAATTTTTTAGGCTACCAAATCTTTGAGTAAAGAATTATCAGAGAATGAAGTCGATACCTGCTCCTCTTGACTTGCGGAAGGGCTGCAGTTATTTGGATGATTGTCTTCTTCCTTATTCGGTTTAGCAAATCTATTGGGGGATTCAACTAGCATGACTTCAGGGACTTCTTTGCCAACTTTAAGGCAGAAGACTTGTTGTTTGGTTTGCAGGATCTGATTGTCAACTGGGGCAACTTCAACAGAGTTAGTATCATTGACATGAGTATCACTAGTGGGTATGGACTGGCTACTACTGGATATCAGATTGCTTGCTGCATGAGGATTTATAGAATTTTGATCAACCACTTGAGGGAATGAGACCACTTCTTTCCCCTTCCAATCTCCCTCTTTTGCTGCCTTGTGGCTTTTAACAGTTTGTCAATTCCCCTTAGGTGCAACCTGTTGGGGAGTTACAGCCTGCTGGGACGGTGAATTCTGCTGGGAAGATGCTTTGGAACAAGATGTTATAGAGTGTCCAAAGACTTTGCAAGCATGGCATACCTTTGGCTTCCAAGTATATTCAACTTTAATTTCCATGATCTTTGAATCACCCAAGCAAAGATCAAAAGAATCAATAAGATCATGGCTTGCATCTATTTCAATCCAAATCCTTGCATAAGTGAGTATTCTGCATTGCTCCGTTAGTTATCAGCATACAATGGTTTGCCCACTACACTAGGAACATAGCTTAGGCCTTCATCAGTCCAATATTTCAATGGTATAATATATAGATGAACCCACACAAGAATAATAGCTTGAGAGACCTGTGAGAGCTCCATATTTGGCTGCCATTTCTGGAGAATAAGTGGTCTGCTCATAAGAATCCATGGGGCCATGTCAAGCACTCTAGCACATTCCTGCTCAGAAGAAAACTTGAAGAAAAAGAATCCCTTGTTATTTGCTAAAACCTCTGTTAAACCAAGTTTGTCCTAGAGCTTGTGGGCAATACCATTAACAATTAAGTATGGAAGTTTTTTTTCCACAAAGTATCCCACTAGTGTATTTCCCCAATTACAATAACCTTTGCAAGCAACCTCTCCAAGGGGAGAAAGAAGAATTCTATTTTCATTCAACTAGTGTTTAAAGTACTTTAGTTTCATGGAGGGGTGTTCCTGTTCCATTGGAATGGAATTGGTTCCATTTGGGTTCTGAACCACTTGTGACCAGGAGTTGATCTGTTAGGATCCAAAGTGGGTTTGCCCATCTCACTCCTTCTGGGTAGGGATGTCAATGGACTGAAGCGGGGGCGGGGGGTGTAGTCTACACCCCCGTACCTGCTTAAAAAAATTTCGTTCATCCCCGGTCCACCCCCGCTAGTGGGTATAATATTCATCCACATTCCCGTCTGCGGATAAATTTTTAATCTCCGTCCCCGTCCCCGTCTCCGCTTCCCACGTACCCGCCCAAGCCCAAGCTAATTAAATTTAATATTTTAAATAATTCAACAATATTCTAAATAATCTAACATAATCTAACACAACATAATATAACATAACATATTTGAATAAAACACAAACAACAAATGTTCAAAATACTACTTCAAAATATTACATATTTGAACAAAACACAAACAAATTT
Source organism: Ilex asprella (assembly GCA_023539305.1). Taxonomy (NCBI): domain Eukaryota; kingdom Viridiplantae; phylum Streptophyta; class Magnoliopsida; order Aquifoliales; family Aquifoliaceae; genus Ilex; species Ilex asprella. The sequence goes on from CM042197.1 coordinate 119,462, forward strand.
CTAAAATAAATGTTCACAAACAACATAATGGTGGTAAAATCAACTCAATATATATTTATATTTATTTATTTATTTAGCGGGTAACGGGGGCGGGGCGGGGGTAAGGGTAAGTCCATCCCCGCCTCCATCCCCGCACGGATTTATACGGGTATCCCTGTATAAGTCTACCGTCTAATACGTATAGTCCATCCCCGGTCCTAACGGGGCGGGTTTGAACGAATACCTATTTTTTTTCGGTCCATTGCCATCCCTACTTCTAGAAAAAGAAGTTGTCTTATCAGCAGTATTGGAAGAAGCTAAAGCTGGTGTATCTTGTCCTTGACCAGCAGGCCTATTTTGGTTTTCAATTTTTGAATTTTTACCTTGAACAACGTGTGATAAACTCGGTGCTTGACTCACAGCATTGCTCAGTAGCTATGAACTACTTTCATGAAGGATATTGGTCTTCTGATTACCAATAGCAATCTCTAGATTCGCAATTGCAAAGGCTTGGTCAGCTGCAGATTTGGAAGCCACCGTTTCAAAGAACCTAGATGAGGGAAGCAGAAGGGAGATGAGCTATGAAAACAAACAGAGAGAAGTGAGGATGGAAGGGAATCTAGTGGTGACGATGGTGGGAGGTGATTATAGTGGTATAGTTGGTGGAGGTGAAAGTTAAGAGCATGATGGTGAGAAAAGGCAAAGGTTCAAAGAATCTCCATTGCAATCGGAAGCATCTACCTTCGAATGTTGACTAGCTGGCAATAAGGTATGTTGGCTTTTTAAAGTAGTATAGATATGTTAAAAATCAATATGCCTCACACAAAATATTTGGTTTTGGCCACACATTGGGTCGGGCCGCCCCTGCTTGGATTTGATTGATTTGGGTACTAAAATGTCAATCTTTGACTTGTGTATAACAACACACTCAACATGAACATGTTGGCATGTTTTGGGAGTGCTTGTCACGTAACCCTCTTGTTACAGTCTCATCTCTTGTCGCGTGAGTATTGTCATATACTATTGTTTTGTATATATAATAGAGAGCTATAGAAAAAGGACAAGTCAGCATTACAAGTTCCAGTCTTCCAGAACCAACACAGAGTGACTGGTTATTGGAAAACATGCAGCACCGGTGCTTTTCCGTTGTCTTTATTCTCCTCACTCTTGCTCACATGACAGTGTTTGACACGGTTGTCTTAGCCAAAGATGCAACACTTCCATCCCTAAAACTAAAAGCCACCCCTTTTTCTAAGGCCAAGCCGCATTCTCGATCCCCATCCTTGCCAAAAATCATGCCTCCCCAAGATTACCTGTCCACTACCTACTACCTTACTTCATGTCCTGACCTGGAAGGCATCATCCAGAACAAAATCAATGCTTGGATTCAGCGGGATTACACCACGGCTGCTAGCATCATCCGCTTGCATTTCCATGATTGCGTTGTTCGGGTATTTTAGCTTGCTTTAATTTGACAAAAATATAAATTTGCTACAAGTTTACATCGTTACTGCTGCTGCTATTTCATTCACAATGGATCCCACTTATATATAAAATATATATATAGTGGTACTCAAATCAAATCCTAATTATAGCATTCCTCTTATAAGGAACTACTTTAAGAAAGTCCATTTTTTTCCCCCCGAAAAGTGAGTTCTTCCTTTTTGGGGTCGAGGTGCAGTGATCTAAGAACTATGAGACTTCCTCAGATGATGGTGTTAAAGTGAGTTGCGAGGTTTTTTTTTATCCACTGCGCCTAGCTAGATATACAAAAAGCCTAAACTACTCATGTGTGTGGGGTAAATCTGTTGTTTACGAAATGCTAATGATCTTGGACTGTATGTGTTTGTGCATTACAGGGATGCGACGCTTCAATTTTACTAAACCATGCAGGGAGCGAAAGGAGAGCAGAGGTGAGTAAGACACTTAGAGGTTTTGAAGTGATAGATGAGATCAAGGCAGAGGTAGAAAAGAGGTGTCCTAAAACTGTGTCATGCGCTGACATCCTCACTGCTGCCGCCAGAGATGCCACCGTAATGGTGGGAGGTCCATTCTGGGAAGTCCCTTTTGGAAGAAAAGATGGAACAATTTCACTTGGAAGGGAAGCCCACAAGGTTCCCCAGGGCCACGAAAATGTTACTGCCTTAATCGAATTCTTCCAATCACGGGGCCTTAATATACTTGACTTGGTCATTCTCTCGGGGTCGCACACAATTGGAAGAAGTACTTGCAATTCCATTCGACCAAGGCTATCTTACTTCAAAAACACTGCCATGGCTGAACCTCCAATTGATGTCAATTATTTAAATTTTTTGAAGAGACAGTGTAGACAGGACTCCAACTATGCCAACCTTGACGCTACCACTCCTACAACTTTTGACTCGATGTACTATACCAACCTAGAAAAGAAGCGGGGATTACTATTGACAGATCAATTGCTCCACTCGGATGCACGCACTGCACCCGTTGTTGCTGCATTAGCATCTCAAGCCCAGCTCTTCATTAGCCAGTTTGCGGTGTCTATGGTGAAGCTCGGAAATGTTCAACTTCTTACTGGTAAAAACCAAGGCGAGATAAGACGGAATTGTAATTATGTCAATCCTTGAGTGGCGTTCGCCTTCATTATATCTATTTTTACAGTCTCCTTCACCGTGTTAATTCTGCAGTCAAATTAAAGTGAAGCTGGGGTTGGTTTGTCCTACTATGTCAAGAATAGTCTGAAAGCTTCCTTGTAGGCAACTCTTCTGTACTCTGACCCATTCTCACCCGCCCACAACTAAACTTCGCCAATTACAGAAATGGGGATTTTCCCACTCTACACAGGCTAAGGCGTTCAATAGCTTATACACTCTTATCACTTTCCCCACACCAAAACTCTTGCTTGGCAGACAGTTCAATTGACGAGCTACACTCACACAAATAGAGAAAGTCTGTCTTAATATGTGTCTAGGTTTCAAATTGAATGACCATTAATGCACTGATCTTATTAATTGTATGCGAGAGACCAAGTACATCGCTTTGGGGAGAAATATAGTATGCAGGTTCGGGTTGTTTTTTGAAGTTCCTCCATCTTGTGGCATATAGGGGTGGAGGAATTGAGATTTTCTCCACTATATTTTCACTCAATTTTATTCAATAATAAATTACACATTATATATGGGTGAGAGACCCTCTTATAGATAGTGAGTCTCCATGATAGTTGATTTCCTATTTGAGTTAAATTGGGGGCGTAGCCATAGTCTTTTTTCAGTGGAGGCAACCATCAAGTTTAAGAGAATAACTACACAATAATCATTAAAATTCTTTACATCTAATGAATATGATTGTTTTCTCAAAATTTTATTCTCTATAAAAAAATATTCATAATCTAACACCTTTTATAAAATGATTCTTTATATGTTTTTTTTTACTTTCAAAGATTACATGTCTAAATACACGTGAAAAAGTGATAGAATTTGACTAAGAAAAATTAATATAATTTTTTTTTTGTATAAAGTACTAAAATAAAGGCAATTTTTATAGAGAATACTATTTTGACATATCACTTTACAAATGGGCTTGTCAATGATAAGATTTTGACTCATTTGAATGATAATTTGTCTTGATTACCCTATTTTGAATCTAATTTAATTATTCAACTGATTTTATTTTTATAATTCATATTCGAATCTATTAAATATTATAAATTTATCAAAATTTTAATTTAATATATGTGTGTGTATCACATTGTAATTTCGAATCAATTTCATCAAATATTTACATATACATATTTGTGATGCATATCAAATTGAATCGAAGTGAATTGAATCATAATTAGATCAATTTATTTTATGCCCAAATCTAAAATATTAGAATATGATGTAGTATATTCGAACTTGAATACTTGGTTAAAAATATTAATCTATATCTTAGTAATCGAATTCGAAAAATGATTGATTCAATAACTTAAGTGAGTCATTGCAGAAGAAATAAAGATAATTTGAAACTAAAGAAAAAAATTGTGACATTAAATTTGTATGAGCAAACTTTGAGTCTAAGTTTTTAATTCATTAAAAAAATGAGTGGGGGCAAGTGATTAGAAAATTTAATATTTATTATAATTTTTATCTAACCCTAAAAAATTTCAAAAATTTAGTGGGGGCAATTGACCCCACCGTGCCCCCACCCCTGAGTTAAATTGAGCGAAAATGTATTAATGTAGAGAATCTCGGTGAAAATGATAGTAACATGTGACTAGAGGTATCCATGGGTCAGGATATCTAAGGGTCTTGTTACCCGGCCCGAAAAATAGGCCTGAGAGTTGGTCTGCCCAAACTCGAACTCAATATCCTTAAAAAGAAGGCTTGATTTTGCCCCCAAACCCTTTGCCCCTCACAAAGTCCAGCTCAATAGCCTGTCCCAAAAAAACCCGTTAAAACCTAGCCCAAGAGTCCGCCCACCCTTCCTTTGAAAAAAAATAATACTTTTATACAATTAAATTTAAAATTTTTAAATAAATCTCTCAATATTGGAATTTGAAGTTTTAAAAAAAAAATTGATCAACAAGTTTTAAAATTTTAGATATTATAAATAATGTATTATTTTCTTTCCCATGTATTAAGCATACAAATTTTAAAGTGTAGAATAATACAAATGATAGATAAGTGAGTAGGTGTTAATTTAGTTGAGATGTATTCATTCTATTGGATGTAGTTCATTCCTTAATCAAAAATAAAATTATTTATTATTTTATTTTTATCCATTTTAACTCTACTTTATTCAAAAATATAATTTACACAAATATTAAATTACAAAAAAATTATTATTTTTAAATGAAGTTGTATATAAAAAAGTCCGCGAGCAGGCCACCTACTAAGCTGGCCCAATAAGTTCACGGTTTGGGCTGCGGGTAGTCTACCCCTACTCGAAATCAGGCTCGGCCCGTCCGATAACTCACTTGAATAAGAATTTGGGTCTATACTATCCAAGTTCAACCCGAAAAAAAATTTGTGGGCCTAACCTAGTTCAACCCATGAACACCCCTAAACATGACCTCCAATAAATACTATATATGGATCTAATGGTCATATAAAGACATCTAATTGAGGAATGTTTAGCCACAGGCCTTGTATAGGAAGTGACCGTCAAAATAAGTTGGCGTTTGAGATTTCTTTTGAAGTTTAAGAAGTATTGTCATTTAATAAAACACCTTTTGGATGAACAAAAAAAAACACACACACATATAAAACACTTAATAAAAAAGTGGGTTTGAATGGGTAACAAAAATCTTGACTGTGTCGCAATTATTAGTATATTTCTGATGCACACTCAGCCAAGCCATTCATCTTCTCACGTACAAACATACATGACATGTGGTGACTTACGGTGGTGGTGATATTAGTCTTCACCTCACCAGATGGTGATCGGACAAATTGCCCAACTGTGAAAGCACCATTTTAACATATATTACGTACTGAGTAACAATTAAGAATGCTTGGCTTGGAAGATCAGCAATTAATCCTGCATTCATCACCATCACCGTCACCGTCTGTCCATCCATCCAGCTGCCGATGCCGACTCTCCAACTAATTAATTCCTGTTTACAATTAGAAGACTTGTATATATATTTCTTGGTTACTTTCCGCCCAGAAGCCGGCCTCCAATTTTGGGTTGGTGCATGTTTGAACCGCCACTTACGTACACTGTCAACAAAGTGGTCCATGTGGAGCTCAAGTACTACTTGTCGGAGGATCTTTATTATGACATGATTAGTTGCTTTTGATGATGAATTTATAATCTCTAATTAATGATTTTTAATAACAATATGCATGAGAGACTACCTTTTAAGCCAAATTATCTCTTCAACTTTTTATCTTTTTATTTTTTTATTATACCAAACAGAGCATAAACCTAAACCTAAGCCTATGCCTATGCCTATGGGAGAAATTCATATTAATTAAAAAAATATTTTATATTTTATTGATATATTTCCTTCTCCTTCTCCTTCTCCTTCTCCTTTTATCAAAGTAAATTAACTACTTGAGTAACCTCTTCCCACGTTCAAGAGTTGTGATGAACCTAATTAGCAAATAGTAATTCAATTCGGGAGAAAGAACAGCGAAAATATATGCTATTGCTAATTCACCGACGGAAACCTGTCATTTACAGTGACTGAAGCCAGTTCAAAAAAAAAAAAGAGTGATTGAAGAGGATAAAACATATATAAAAGAAACGACAAGAGGAGCCTAAAGAAGGAAGAACAAAGCAAAGACAGCCCAACATGCGAGTCTGTATTATAATCACCCAATTCTCTGCCGTTGGACAGACGGGCTGTCGCTTTTGTCCATTTCTATAAAGCAACTTCTCTCTCTCTCCTCCCCCCCCCCCCCCCATATTACCCTCATTCTCCCGTAGAAGTTAGAACTCACAAACAAGAAGCCCCCGTTACCTTTTAAAGAAAGTGCTCACTGCTCACCATCATCTTCAGACTTCAGTACGTATCGGCTGATCGCCCTCATCTTTCTTCAATTTCGCTCCTATCTGGAGTTTGCATTGTGAAAGAAATGGCGACAAGGGCTCGACGGAAGCATATGAGGTGGTGCGTGCAGCCATTGACCCCTCTAATGGAAGGACCTGATCATCTCGAAATGCAAGATGAAGGGTCCAAAAAGGAGAGTTCGTGGGAAGTAATTAGGGAATGGTTTCGGATACAGAAAAACATAGCTGCTGGAAGTAGCTTTACAATGTCAACACTAGTCTACGGGGGTACTAATACTATTCCTGCAAAGAGGCAGGATTTGAGGCTTTTGCTTGGTGTGCTGGGTTGCCCACTCGCCCCCATCCCTCTACTAGTGCTCAACAACCCACTTCACCGTCGTCTTCACATCAAGGACGTTCCTATTGTAAGTTTTGGATGTCATGAGATATAACTAAGATTCTTATATTATATCTTGGAGCTCCAATTTGTTTGTTAATTGTTATTGACATTAATTAATTAATTCGAGAATGATCAGGAGAATTCTGCGGCATATTATATAATACAGCAATATTTGGCAGCAACTGGGTGTTTAAAGCAGCAGCAAAAATGCACGAAAAATATGTACACGGCAGGGGTAGTGAAGATGATATGTTGCCCCACGGAGGTTTCATCAGGGAAGAACGTGAGGAGCTTGGGAGGTAGAAGCAGTGGCGACAATGGATGCTTCGTTCTATGGCAGATGTCGCCAGGGATGTGGTCACTGGAGCTGGTGGTTGGTGGTAACAAGGTCCTTGCCGGTAGCGATGGCAAGATCGTCTGGAGACATACTCCTTGGCTTGGCACTCACTCTCCCAAAGGTCCCCAACGTCCCTTGCGTCGTATCATCCAGGTATATTTTGGTGGAATTGTTGATCATCCGTATATATATGATGATGTATTTGCTCAGAATTAATGATCATCTAAATGAAATAACAATGAAAGTCATCGATTCTGAAATTACAATATATAGTTAGGGGCCGATGATATTACCAAAAACTAATTTTTATGAGAATTCAGGAAATTTAAATCTACTCTGGATTATGTTAACATTTTCCGAAGAAGCTACTGAATGTTGCAATCCGAAGAATAGGGTGTAATGTAGAGGACGAGTAACCATAGATAGAGAAAGGCATGTGCGATTAGCTTTGTGATGTCGTCTACAAACAATCAGCAACTATTGGGATTGCCACTCTCGTCCATACATTTCACTTTCACTTTCACTTTCACTTTTGCTTTTTCTTTTCTTTTTTTTTTTTCTTTAGCATTATTGAGTAGTTCCTCAAGTCTAGCACCTACACTTCTTTGGGAGTATCGTCAGTTGCCACTATTCAATTTTGGGTAAAAAAAACTTAAGCTTGTGCTTGTGCTTGTGCATACTAAATATTAATGACTTGACCTTTGTAGAT
>CM042197.1:127352-138324 GCA_023539305.1 Ilex asprella
ACATTGAGACAAGGGAACAAACTTAATAAATAGTTGTTTGAGGGTTTCGTTTTTGATAAATAGTACTAATATCCGATACTCAATCTAACTTCTAAATGTGGAATATATATTTTTGGTTTAACATAAATAAAAATGAACTAGAAATGACCAAAAAATGAGATGTGGTGTTGATGTGTTGATGCTATTAATCATATTTTTACTGATTTAAAACTCATTTGACATAAAATGATGTGATTTTGGTGCTATTAATCTTACTTTTACCGATTTAAAACTCATTTCATATTTATTATACATTCTTTTTTTTTTTATCAATCTAACATTAACCATTTATTTATATTAGTCATGGGCATCTAAAAGGTCGGCATGTTCATTAATTGTCTTATGCATGTCTCATCTAGGCTACTTACAATAATCTGATTCTTAGGAATGACTAAAATTGGGCAGGGCTTAGATCCGAAGAGCACAGCAAGCTTGTTTGGCAAAGCACAATGCCTAGGAGAGAAACGAATCGGAGATGATGATTGCTTCGTGTTGAAAGTGGCAGCAGATCGTGCAGCCGTGATGGAAAGAAACGAGGGTCGGGCGGAAGTGGTAAGGCACGTACTGTATGGATACTTCAGCCAAAAGAGTGGGCTTCTCATCTACATGGAGGACTCTCACCTCACCAGAGTGCTGCAGGCAGCTCCTAATTCTGAGAATGATCAAGACTTAGACACAGTCGTCTACTGGGAGACAACCATAGGAACTAGTATCCAAGACTACAGAGATGTTGAGGGCATAATGATAGCTCACCAAGGAAGGACGATTGCAACTGTGTTCAGGTTTGGAGAGATGTCAATGGAATACTGTAGGACTAGAATGGAAGAAGCATGGAGGATCGATGATGTCGTCTTCAATGTACCTGGACTTTCTTTCGATTCGTTCATTCCTCCTGCTGACATCTCTTCCGAGACCATACATTCCCCATAGATTCACTTCACTTCACTTGCTACTATCGTTTTATCACTTTTCCTCTGTCTTAAATTGTCTTTCCTTTCCTATCTATTCTAACTCACTGTTCGATCGTAAATTGACTTATCTATATATGTGTGTACTACTCAAACTGGTTTCCCATACGTCATTAAATGCTAAATGTCAATGCGCGCATGGAAGATGCATGAATCCATATGTCTGCTAATAAGAGATTTGTAGTTACAGTTGCTTATTTTGCTTATTCAGTCTAAAGCAAAAGTATTTTGGAGATTTACATATACTCGATCAACTACTTTCTCCATTGTGTGGTAAACTTGACCGGAGGAAGAACATGAAAAATAAGAGTAATACGTGAGACTGATCAAGTTGAAAATAAGTTTTCAATGTGTCTTTTATTGTGTTATTTGAAACTAATCTAGATATCTAATCAATTAGAGTGGTTAATTAAATTGAAAGTGAACTCTATCTAACATCGTCACAACTCACAATTAATCCAATACCTTAATAGTTAGGTTCTCATAGCAGGCTTGCTCAATTATGTAATGTTAAAGTACAACTTAATAATTTAAGGATGATCATTTAAAACTACACACATACATGTCAAAAAGTTAACTCTATACCCAATTCATATGTCCCCACAACTCTAGATTAATTGGGATCAATTGGAGCCCCTTTTTCACTTGGTTCTTCCGAAGAGAGCTTTAGTGCAAAATGGACCCTGGCAGGCTTGACATTTGTTGCATTGGTATCAAAAGACAAGAATGAGAAGGAGAGCAAGCCAAACATACAACAAATCGGAGCTGATGGGGCGACGTTACCATTGAGATTTTTTTGTAGGGAGTAATACTATTTAGACCTAAAACACTGACCTAATTTGCTGACATAATGATGTGGTTGCAGTAGAATCATTGGATCAATACCAAGTTTCAATGCTTGATAGCCCTCACAACCAATCCAAAAGTCATAATGAATTAGGTCAGCAAATTAGGTGTCAATAGCATTGCACTTTTGTAGGTGATCATAAAATGTAAATGAACAACAACATAAGCGTTATAAGAATGGTTTGACAAAGATGGAGAAATAAGGAGAACAATTTCAAAAGTGTCACCTTGGGAAGACAAAAACAAACCAAAAGAAGAATTAGCAACAGAACTAGAAGTCGCAGCATTCACACTTTCGTTAGACTTGCTTAGAGAGATAGAAATTGAAGGCGAACTTAGGTTCCAAACCTTTTCTTGATTGAAAAACCACTATTCAAGAAAATTTGGACTTGATCTTTATCTCGATTTTGTCAAGATATTTATTGTTCGTGTCTCACCAATGTGTGTTACCTTCTGACAGATTTTTTAATGCAACATAGGTTACAAGAATTTTAATATTTTATTTGAACAATATCAATGTCGTTCAATTAGGGAATTTTAGAAGATTTTGTTTTATTTTTTTATCCAATTGGATGAGAGACTTGTTTCAGTGTCAGGTGACATAAGAATAGACAAGTTATGTTTACATCAAAACCACAAACACCTCTTTCCTACTTACTAGGTTACAATAGACATCAATAAGTCAAACTCAGTTTGAAGGTTGTGCTTTTTAACTTCAACAAATTCTATATAAGGGGGCTTAAACATGTAAGTTGATTCTTATATCAAGCCTTAGTCATACAATTTTATGATCGTGGAAATATAGAATTTTAGAAGTTGCATTGGAGACCCTAATGGTACATATGTATCGTGTTATACAATTTTGGTTGTAATAGGTCCAATGCTTGTGTGTACTCCAGTGTATGTGAGACCTTGAGAGAGAGGGAGTGGGGTTGGGAGACAAAAGAAGCTTGTGCATTGTATATCTTTAGAGAGTTTTCTGTGCACAAACAAAATATAAAAGGGATTAGCAAACAGAATCCAATGCGCGTGCATTGGGCTGCAAGTGATACACATGAAAGAAGGAACCTTCTTGCCTCACCTTAGTGATCTTATACCGACTTTATACACTTACAACCCTATCATTCAATACTGTATAAACATCTATTCATTCTCATGTCATCTAGTGTAATGATTAATTCCATCAGCTTTTGATGGCAGACTCAGCTTTGCCCTCATAAAGATAGAAGCTTCCTCGATATTTGCACGCATGGGAGTGCGTTGCCTTCTCTCTCTCTCTCTCTCTCACACACACACAGGGTGTTTGTGTGTGTGGAGGAGAAAGCCTCCTTGCAACTTGCAGAGTCTAAAATTTTCCCTGGAACCAATAAAGGTAGTTGCGCAAACATCTTTTCTCCACCCAAAAAAAATGGTAACCGTTCTCTCAGATCTAATCCTAAACAACCAATCCAGAGGCAGAGGGGGAGAGTACTGTTATTTCATACAGTACACACTCTGATATCAATTTAATGTCGTAGTGAACTTTACATTAGGTATTAGCAATGAAAAGAGATTATTGAATCATATGATTATGAGTAATGTTGTTGGGACCCAAAAAATTTATTTAATATATTAACATAATGATATGACAATGACATAATCAAATAGTGTTGTGATAATAGTGACAATTAAACTTTTTTATTTAGATTTTATTATTTATTACATCATTATATCAATAAATTAAATCACTATTTTAGGTCACAATAGCATTGCTCTATTATTATATCCATCCCAAAAGAGGATTGCATTCTGTTATGCATGTAAGAAAATGATGGTGTCAGAATTGTAATCCCCAAAATATAGATAGTGATGGATCTCTTTGCATCCTATCATATCTCTAAACTCTAATTCCATAGAAAAATTTAGAGTATGAGATATATTGGGAATAATAAAACAAAGAAACAAAAAATAACAAAATATACGTGGTTAGACACAAAAACATAAATTTGATTTCTTTCTCTCTTGTTTTCCTTGTTTTTTTGGGTAATGGCCTCTTATTGAACTTGCTCCTCTTCACCACCCAATTAGTTGTTTACAAGGTTAGGTTTCCACAAAAATGATATGTGGCTGTACCATTGCCAAATGCACAAGAATAAGAGTGAGTTTCGGCAGTGACCAGGGCCTAGCATGTTTTACACCCGAAGAATATGGAGTCGTAAAGAAGGCAAAAAGGGCATAAAAGTTAGATACTCTCTGTCGCTTCTCTCTCTAAAGTTCGTTTCCATTCAAGTGAAAGGAGCTTCTAACAATCTTCCGAGCTTCTTTTATTCCCAATGACAATTAGCCTTTGTTTACTCTTTTATATTACATAAATACTTGTGTCCCCAAAACCCCTAACTCTTTTGCTTTTACAGGTATTATGGATTGCTTTCTTATAGTTCCAATGGTTATGTTTCCAGTGATTGGTAATTAACCAACTTAATTTGACCCTTAACTAATTCAATAATGATATTGGGACATAATTGAGGGACATAATTTGGGGACATAATGAGTTGTCACCAATGAAATGATAGTGAAATATATTTAATGATGAGTCTCATTGTAGCATTAAATGAATTCATTATCATTTCATTGGTGACAACTCATTATGTCCCCAAAATTATGTCCATAAATTATGTCCCAATAGCATTGCTCTAACTAATTTACCTAAAAGAATTCGTAAGGCTGTTGCAAAGATCATTAGAAGGAAAAATGACTTAAAACCACCAACTACACAACTTTGCATAATCCAAGGTTTAAAAAAAAAGGGAAAACCCCATTGGAGATGAGTTCCAAGTGTATATGATGTGTATGCCATTTGACATATAATTAACAAATTAGATTCAAATAACATTACTCTAATTCTATACTCCAACGTCAATGAGCCAATAAATGCAGTAGAATAAAAGGTAGTGTCGAAGGGACAACGATATAATAGAAAAAAAGAAAAGTACAAACGTTCTAGTTAAATGAGAGTAACCGAAGCTTTGCCATGCATGGCATCATATCCATCATAGTGGAAGTCGTTATGTGAACTTGTAAGTTCTAAGTTACGAATTCTAAAACCCTACAATTTCATATTTTAAAAGGCTTAAAATGAAATTACTCATCATGTCAAAGCTAGCTATAATCTATATATGTTTACCCGTATGGAGAGTTTCTGCCTTGTGGCATGGCATTGGTATTAATCACAGGGTTCATCCGGTCAGTCGAAAGTGGAGCTCTTCGTGGGGAGGGCCTTTCAAGCTTTGCAGAGTTGTCAAATCTCTTTTCACCCATAGCATCACCAGTTAGTATGGGCTTCGTTTCATACATGTCGGACACACAATCAATATCATTGCCTCTATCAATTGACAGTGCTGCGATCTGAATCTCGTGATCACCTTTGAATGGATCGTCCTGAGGACCAAGACACGATGGTGCTGTTCCCAGTTCGTGCAGACGGAGATCATCCGACCAGATTACAGGGCTCTTTCCACTGCCACCGTAAGGGCTAGGCCTCTTCTTACCCAGACACATGCTGCCATTAGTTGGCATAAGTCCATCAAGTGATGACCTTTCCATGTTTTGTTGAAGTTCAAGTTGCTCACTTCCATATAAGTTGAGGTCTTGTAAAGATTGAAAGTTCAAACCAGACCCAAAATCTTTCATGGCTGATATGTCATGAACTCCTTGATTTCCAATGCCCTTATAGCTTCCTGAAGCCATGTTTTCACCAGCAAGCGTTTGACAGGCTTTTTCCAGTATTGTTTGCATGTATTTCCCTTGAGCCTCAATTCTCAGCTGAAGGTGTCTCTGTACCTAGGTCCAGTTACATCAAAGCCGTCTTATATTAACAAAAACAAAACAAAAAAACACAGACCTGCTATACTATCTCGTTTTAACCAGTTTAGACAACAAAATAGGTAAAGTGGAATTGCATGAAGCTTTTTATGTGCTTATTACCTCTAATTGTTCATGCAGTCTTCTCTGCACCTCCATTTGCATCCTAATTGCATCAGTCACGTGAACATTACTGCCATTGAATCACACATACCATACCAATCCACAAGAAAAATCAAAACCCCCAAAAAAGAAATAGAAAACACATTTTTTTTTGCAATAGAACCATCATACATGACGCCCCCCTCCAAAAAAAAACCTAAAAAACAATACAAAAGTGAAAAGAAGACACATACACAGAAAACTAAGAGAAAAGAAAGGAACACAGAGAAACCAAAAAAAAAATTGCAGTGACTACACATACTCATTCATAGTACGGCCCGTCATTCCAGACGATGATGCAGTACTTCTTTGAAGTTCCAAAGCTGAAGCTGCAATTAAGATAAACTTTTAAATATGGTCGCTTGTATAGGCTCAATTATATATACTGTTAAATTTCGAAAACAAATTACAATCCCGGCTAGAAGAGTCACCTCTCTTACCATCTTTAATTGAATGATCACTGAACTCCTTGTGAGGTTGCTTTCCGAGCCTGAATTTCTAATCAAACCGAGAGAGTTAATCAGAAACCCAACAAAGTGGTAATTAAAAAGTAAAAGGAGCACGAAACATTTTCTTCTATCCAAACCTGAAGATGGCTCTTGAGATGGTAAAGAGTGAGACCCTTGACACCCATAACTCTCATGATGGTCTTTGGCGTGGCCTCTACACAGGAAATCAGGGCGAAGAAAAGTAAGAAGAATTAATGAAACGTACAAGAAACAATATACAACACAGATGATCGAGAATTAGAGAGAATATGTACTATCTGGTCCCCCAAGCTGAGTAACAGCATCGACAAAGCGCTCGTGAAGCTCAACCGTCCATCGGAGGCGGGGCTTTGGGTCTGTGGTGAGCACAAGCCCGGAGTCTCCTTGAACACACATGGGTCTGTCATGTGAATTCATAGTTGAAGGCTTCTTGGGATGGAACATTCTTTCTCTCCCTATCTCTGTCTCAGCTGCTCTGGAATACCAAGAGATTCAGGAACAAATGCGATGCAAATAGGGAAGAATAGGGTGCTCTTTTGAAGAAGAGAATGGCTTTGGTTTCTCAGCTAGAAAGCACGTACGGGGGACAAACTAATCTGTTCGGGAGACCTTTTTATTCATAAAAATAACACCTAAACTATAAAACTAAATAAATAAATAAATAAAAGTGCCAAACTCCTCATTTCTTGTAATAACAGGTTATACTTGACTACTTGGACAATCGTACGTACTGTAAACTACAATTGGACAATCGTACGTATTGTAAACTACAATTGACAGAGAGAAAGTATCCTTAAGAGATATTCTATACATACAAAATTTGGGACTAAATATATTATCCAAATAATGTGGCAAATTTTAAATAGCTAAATTGTTGAGCTCTATAGTTGTCGGGTGTTGAGGAATTTCCATATCATTGGGCCAAAATTTTAGTCCAAAATAGTTGATCGGAGAGACTCATCTTTCAATAGTTGAAGAGAATCATGGTGCGCCTCTTTTTATCACCATAAGGAGAGTATATCTTTATAGTGTTATTCTTTTACCTTGAGTAGCTCTTTTAACTTTTAAGTATTAAGATATGGGTGGGGCTCATCATGCAATCATGATGGCCAAGATGTCACTGACACTTTACCCTCCTGGGTTGGACCATGTACATAATACATATATATACCTGCTCCTGCATGTATATCTTGGAAATTAAACACACACACACACTGTGGATGGAACGTAACATGCATGTCTCTTTTCTTCTGTTTCGTAGTACGATCGCTTTTTAGGTTATTTTGCTATCATTAAGCCTATCAGTCGGGGTGGTTAGAGAACAGAGTCCTGCATTTTGTCATTATAGCGACAAAAAGTTTAATTACACTTAAAGAAAATTTTCTGACTAATATCCTACAAACAAAAATGTGAAGCTAAAAAATTTCCTCAGTTTGTTCCAAACAATGAATATGCTTCAGAACATCGTTACAAGTTTAAGAAGGGTTTTAATTACATAGTAAGACAACATGCCCGTAAGTGAAATTTTATTTTTCTTTTTCCTTTTTTTTAACCACCCCCATGGCAATTTTAGGAGTAGTAGTAGTTGTAATACAACAATTGCAGTAGCAACAGGTCTAAATAATCAACAACAACTAGATTATAATTTAGAATTGATCCAAACAAACATGGGGATAGTTCTTTCGGAATTGAAAAAGCGCATGAAAACAAAATAATAAGGATGGATGATGAATGTGGCTTTAGTTAGGACCTGTGGTTTTGGTATGTGGTGAGAGAGAGGACGTGAATATCAATACATTTTACTTTTGATTTATATGAATATATATAGCGGTGAAGCTTTTCATGGCAGGTGGCGGGGACCTCCCTTTCTTCTAAAGCTTCTCGGCCCTCTATCTCTAGCACTTTTGTGGAATAGAAGATTGTCCTCCCATGCATGCATGTGTCATCACACTTACTCTCTCTCTCTCTCTCTCTCTCTCTCTCTCTCTCTCTCAACCAGATCTACACTAAGTTACTAACCAGAAAAGTAGACAGGTTACATATTAGGGTTAAACCAAGACATTTGACAAAGGTCCCATACTCCCATCCATGGTAAAAGGAGTTAAAGAAGATCAGTAAGAACATTGTCAAGCAATTTCTCTCTCTCTCTCTCTCTCTCTCTCACACACACACACACACTAAAGTCCCATGCAATGCAAGTGTGTAAAATCTGATGGAGATCTGATAAATCTAAAGAAGGAAATCATATACCATTCACCTTACTGAAATATGGAATAAATGCTTTCTTCTTTGACAATCAAAGGAAGATTCTTCTCCCAAATTGTTAATACCACTCATGCTTTCTTTTTATGCATTAGCATTAGGGATTAATCTCCAATATCAAATTCATTTGCAATCATCCAAGTCCATGCATACACAAGGTTGAACTTGGCCCCACCTTCACAATTTGCCAAGTGGACCTCAGCAGCTTTCTGCTTCGTGGAGCCAACGAATGCATGCTAAGTAGATTATCAAGCTTGTCTGAGACTATACACCAGTCCAAAATGAATATTGGACTATTAATTAAAACAGTTGTTCTATATACTAACAGTTGCACCTACTTACGAGTCCATTTATAATAAAAGCACATCACTTATTATATTCCGAAATTCCTCGTTAAACAACTGTGTTGGAGGGGCTGTCCCATTCTAAAAGCATTCAAGCAAAAGTTAAGGCTTAACCTTTAGTTCATAATTAATGTGTCAAAAACATAAACTAATGGAAAGTGCGGTTGGATTAGATGTAGGGGCATGTTTGCTTGAATTTCAAGCATCCAAATGCTTTACAGAATTTATTCTTAACGATGAATATATTCTTTTGACGGTGAATATGTGGGACCTCCCATGTAGAATACTTTACCACCCTCTTCCTTTTCTATCTCTAGTATTCTTTTTTTGTGCAATGTCTATCTATTCGTCCTGGAAGTGAATGCCTATCAATTTGTATCATTCATTAAGGTGAGTGTGACCAAAAAATAAAATGTATGAAAAATCATTTTTTTTTAATTTAACGGTCAAGGGTGCTCGAGTCAGCTTGCTCGACTAAATACCTTCTTTGACCCGGTCAAAGACAGATCATGTATGTCAGGACACCTTGCTCCAAAGGGTTGTCAAAACTCAAACTCATGACGTCTGAATTTATAGTTCGTCTCTCTGTTACTATTTGAATTATCCCTTGAAGTTATAAAATTATATTAAACGCTCTAGAGTTGCAACTCTTGGTAAATTGGGCGAATTTAGAGGTCAACCTAGATGCAAGCTAAATTATAAAATGGAAAATACTATGTATTCCAAATTTGTAACTCAAATTTACATCTCAAATAAAGGGGGATCGTTGGATGTGTGAGTTTCGTCAATTTTTTTAAATGGAGCCTATTGATCCAATGGTTCCCTTTGATTTGAGATGCAAATTTGAGTTGTAGATTTGAAATACATTGTATTACTCTTATAAAATCTTCCATGCTTTGTCGAGACTTAGTTTGGGTTAATCGACCCAAGTTATATCCACTCTCCCAGAATCCTTATGCTCTACCTTTTTACCTCTCTCTTTCTTCCTTGCCAATTTTGAAAATGAGTCACAAGGAACATTATAATGATAGTGGTGTTTACTCTGGGAGATTAGATTTTGTCTTGAATCGATCAAAGGCTCTCTTCAATGGTTGTAATTATCAAGTGTAATTTTTGAGTCTATTTTTTAAGTCTACGTAGCATTACTCCTCCAAAAATTTATGGATGGACAGGTATGGAGATTGTGATCTAATAGGTGTCTTTGCCAATCCATTAATGTCAAAAAATCTGGAGATGACATCGATTGAATGCAAATGCCGAGTCAACTCAGAATTGGGCCAGATGGAATGGAACCATTGACAACAGAATCTGATTCCTGCCTGGACCATTTTTTATTTTATTTTATTTTTTTCCTTTTTCATTTTGTCTCTTGGCCTTCTTTTTCTGTGCTCTCTTTAGTGGGGTTATCTCTTTTTTATTTATTTACTAAAAATGTATCACGTGCGTTGCACGTAAATAATTTTTGTACACAAAAATTAATAAAATATTTATGTATATATGTATCTGAATTAAATATCATCTCAAATTTATAAATTTTAATTTTTTATTGTTATTTATAATATAAAACAGAGCGGCTCAAATCTCAAGACTTTAACATCCAACGGTCACGAATCAATTAAGGCTTCAACATCCAACGGTCACGAATCAATCTAGGCTTCAACATCCAACGACCTTCATTCATCAAAAGTTTCAACAAGCCGATCCTACTGTCTCAAATTCACTCATCAAATGATAAAAAATTTATAATTTTTTTCTTTAATATTTTCTCTTAAAAAAAGTCAACAATTGCGGCTGAACTTCTATCACATCCTATGGTCTCAAATTCATTCATCCAACGGCCAAAAAATTATAATTTTTTTCCTTAATATTTCTCTTTCCAAAAGGTCAACGATTACGACTGTTCTTAAAATACATCTTACGGTTTCAAATTCATTCATCCAACGGTTAAGAAATTATAAAACGTTTAAGAAATTATAATTTTTTTCTCCCAACAGGTCAACAATTACTATTGATCTTGAAATAC
>CM042197.1:143324-169651 GCA_023539305.1 Ilex asprella
TTAAGAGATAAAAAAAATTAATCTTGAACTTTTGATTCAAGATATGTCTAAGATATGTTAGTTTGATATAATTAATTAAATAAATAAAATTAAAATTAATTATATTCAATATAAATGTGTTAAGCAGCGCCCTTATTTTTTTTTTCATCTTAAATTGATGAATTTTTTTTATTCTCATTGTGTCTTATACAAATTCAAACTGTTAGACCACATAAATGATATTAATGACAAATTTGATCAATTTAATTATTATGTTAGAGAAAATCATGTATTTCAAGAGCAACAGTAATTGTTGACCTGTTATGAGGAAAAAATTATAATTTCTTAAACGTTTTATAATTTCTTAACCGTTGGATGAATGAATTTGAAACTGTAGGATGTATTTTTAGATCAATCGTAATCGTTGACTTTTTGGAAAGAGAAATATTAAGGAAAAAAATTATAATTTCTTGGCCGTTAGATGAATGAATTTGAGACCATAGGATGTGTTAGAAGTTCAGCCACAATTGTTGATTTTTTTAAGAGAAAATATTAAAGAAAAAAATTATAAAATGTTTGACCATTGGATGAATGAATTTGAAACCGTAGGATCGGCTTGTTGAAACATTTGATGAATGAAGGTCGTTGGATGTAAAAGTCTAAATTGACTTGAGACCGTTGGATGTTGAAGCCTTAATTGATTTGTAACCGTTGGATGTTAAAGTCTTGGGATTTGGACCGCTCTGTTTTATATTATAGATATCATCTGTATAATATAACATTTTGAATTTGTATAAAACACAATGATAGTATTTTAATTAAAAAAATCTCATCACTTTAAGATTTAAAAAAAAAGAGTTTTATATATTATACTTAAAACAGACACCAACACAATCAATCTAATTGTCACAATACATTAAATCTTTAAATTATGTCTCAATAGCATTGGTGAAAAGAAAATTAATTGAGTCAAACAAATTGGGTATTAGAACAAAAAAATAAAATAAAAAAGTTCATACCAAATCTCTTAAAATTAGAAAATTAAACTTGTTTGCTTAGAATATTAGTATGATTTGTTGAAATCTCATTTGGTTAAAAAATTATGGAATATATAGCCAAAAATGACTAAAATGTGAAATTTGTAAGAAGATTAAAAATTATATAATATTACTTCTATTTGTGTCAAATAAATTATAAATTATATAATTGATTCTTAATTTATAAATGTTATTATATTAATTTTTTTCAAATAAACTCCTTTTATGTTTAATGAATTTTTAAGTATCAAATTTGATATAAAAATATATTACATTATTTTTATCTATTATACTTAAAGTATGTCCATCTTATATCATATTTTTGTTCCGCCACTGTTATAAGAGATCTTCACTCCTCACTTTTCCAAATTAATCTGTTGGTTTGCGTTACACTGTGCCTTCAGGCACGGGTTATCCCTAGTATTATATTATAACACTACAAGAAATTTACCTTTTAGCCGCAAAAATTATTGTGGCTAAATGTATAAAAATTGTCATTACATACTTTAGTGATAATATTTTTATTGCCACTAGGTCGCGGCATTATGTGTGTGGCTAAATCATTTAACTATGACATTTAATTGTTGCCACTAAAAATAAAATTTTTAGCCGCACCATGAAAAATGCCACTAAATGTGAAATTTTTAGCCGCCATAATTGTTGTAGCAAGTAAACTAAATTTTGCCACTTAAATATACTATATCACCACTAAAAGTCCGATTAAAACCTCACTTTTAGTGACAACAGTTAATTGCGGCTAAAAGTATACATTTTACCCTCAATTAAAATAACTACTAAAATTTGAAACATGATTTTTTGACAACTTATTGTCGTTACTAATTAATGCATTAAAATGAACAAAGAAACCTATCGCATAATATTCTTAAAAAAAATAGAAGAAATTTATTGGATAAATCTCAAAATTTACAAGAATTAAAAAACAAAAACTGTTTTAAAAAAACAGTAACTGTTTTAATAGGAAAATCAAAAAAATTGTTACAGAATTCTATTACAAGAAAAACAGCTAAAAAATTATTTGTACAGCTGCTGCATTTGTTGACCCTCAAGCTCAGTCTCTGGCCCTTAATCAGAACTCACCATCTTCCTCATCCTTTGCAGTACATAGGAGCAATTGCAGTACTTCCAAGATAATAGTACACCTGAGCAGAAAAGGAGGCAGACCCCTCTCTATCCAGCTGTTAAACCTGCAAATCCTGCCTACTGATCATGTTATAAGAGCAGTCTTCCTCCATCTTCAACTTCCATCCTTCACAACAGCATAACTTCAACACAGAGTACAACACATCACAGAGATGTAACACCAGCACATCTGTTTTACCAAAACACCTAATCAACTGCTAACTGACATAGTAGAAAATAGTCCCATACGTGAAAATAATAAACTCAAATAAATTCTCACTTTCAAAGATATAATTCGCAAATCAAATACCGTGAAAATAATATTCTGATATTAGCATCGTTAAATTGTACGTGTACAATGCGTCATCATCAAAGAATAGGAATGGACAAAAAAATTATTGCATAACAATCAAGTCTCAACTACAAATTCTTTTTTTTTGACAAGTTATTAGATCTTTCGTCTTTAGTCTTCGGAAACGAGCCTTCCAAAACTGTTTTCAAAGCTTTCATTGGTTGGTACCTAACATAAATTACCCAACATTAATAGAAATTCAATGAAGGAAATCAAGAGAAGACATATTGGAGATGATTCAAATATATATCATTTGTCTTACTAATTCTCATAATGTCCTTCCCCACTATCGATACATTTCAATGCTCTCCGAGTCGACGATCAACATCACGACCTTGAACTAGGGGTTGAACACGTAGCTTATGTGTAACTACTCAAAGAGACATCAAATAGAAGAAACTAAAACATATAATAGAATCTTACCCCATTGAAGAAAAGGAAGCTCCCACTCCCACCTCTGTTTGGGAACTATAATAACATACGATGCAACCTACAAAGGATTGAGAACTCTTTTAAAAGGAAGAAAAACAGGGGGAAAATGTAATAGATTACTATAATAAATGTAGAAAATTTCATAAAACTTGCCAATATGCATGCAGCTAGAGAACTTTGGAGAATTTCTTCATTAACCACCATGACATTGATAAAATATGGCGCTACACACCCTTGAAAACACTGCTAAAAATAACAGTCTTACTGCTTCTCCTCTGTTTTTTTCCTAATGGTTTGGAAGAACATAATTCACAAGGCATAGCATCAGAAATCAAGAGATTACAGCTTTGTAATTCTGGTAATCTGGATCTGTGGTAGCGTTGTAGTCCTCAGATTTTAGGCACAAGGAATGAAAGAAAACATTCAACGGAAAGGAAATCCAGTGGACACCAATACATAAGAATAAGCACACATGTCCGACCAATCTTCATTGACTTTCAAAGATGTTTATCAAACAAACACACAATCAAAGAAAACATAAAGACTCGGTGGGTGATGATTGCTTTGGTACACTCTTCATGTTTTTGTATATTCATGTCACCTGAAAGAGACTTGTTCCATTTGGGCTGTGAAAGGTCCTCCAGATGTTCCATGTGTGCTTCCTCATCTTCCAAATCCAGTTTTGTACAAGAGCTCTGCACAAAGAAAGAACAAGGATGCAACTTTGTTATCCAACTAGAACTGACTCTTCCTTTGAGTTCATTAATGACATTTTGCTTACTTGAAAAAACAACAACTGATAAATTGTCAGGATATTGAACCAACTGGAAACTACTTTTTTGTTTTTAATCAGTAACTGTAAAAAGAACACAATAGAATCTCCAAAGAGGGGGGCAAGAGAAATCAATCTTTGCCGGCAGGGATTGACCCCTTATCTTCTTAGTTGAGGAAATCAAAGTGGCCAACTAGGCTACACCTAGTTGGTAACCAATAGGAATGTACAAGACCTGTTGGAAACTCTTTTCCTTTTTTGAATGAGAAAACATGTTAATTGATGCTTGGGGCAACAATAAAATATACTTATTGCTCTGGCTCATGGATTCAAAACATATTCATGTCTCTTTCACATTCAGAGTAAAATCAAGTGGTCTTTAGATTCTTTTAACACGTTTATATGATCATGTAGATTGGTGGTAGGCTCTGTTCAGATCTAAGAATCAGGCCAACATTATAGACGAATTCGATTGATTTAGCTCGTTTGTACCAGGTCCTCCTTGTCCATTGTGTGCTCTACTTTAATGCTACAGGAAAATTAAGGGAATGTTTTTCTTTCCATCAGATGCACATGTCTCTAAATGGATTTTGCCTAATTATGGCATAGCTTCTATAGAGATGCTATACATAAGCACAGGTAATGCATTACAAATGCCTTGGAATAAGTGGATAGTACCTGAGAGTCGCCCCCTTCTTCAATGCATTCCCTGTTTCTCTGAATGCAAGCCCTATATTCACTTGACTGATTACTAGTTGCATTATTTTCAGTTGTGGCTTCGACCTTTTGTTGTGCAACACTCTCATCCGGGGGCCCAAGTACACTACCACTTGACTGATAGGAAAATATGAAACAAACAAAGATTTTATGCAAGTGTTAAAATCCAAATCCAAATCCAAATCAATCTTCTCCATCAATCCAAATTCCAAAGCAATCATACCTTAATAAGAGTTGTCCATTTAAATATGTTGGAATCATCACAAACTAATTGAATATCTGGATCAGTTGTTTTCTCCCTCTGAACCTCCTTGTATTCCTTGAAAAGCCTTGCTCTTGATGCCTGAACTTAGCATAAATACCATATATAGGGCACAAGGCATCATCAATTAATCACTGTTGCATTTACAAAAGAGGAGACATACACAACCAACCATAAAAAGCATCCTAGTACCACAATTAAACACCGACTAACCTGCATCTTATACTCACTACCTTCTGACTCGATACAATTCAAAACTCGGACAAATTTGAATTTCAAAACAGCTGAAGACACTTCAATCAATCACTCAACCACAATCGATCAAGAGAGAGAGAGAAATCAACAGACAAATACGAAGCTAATTTGAAGTCATAGCTTAATACCTAATTTCTCAGAAAGCAAACATTGTAAACGAATTAGAAAATTAGTTGCCGAATAGCTTCATCCTCTTCAAACCTGCTCTACAATCACCGAGAGGATGAGAGAGATAAGGCTTTGTGCCCTAGCCGATCCTTGAGCTCGTGTATGAGATAGAGGTCGCGAGAAAGAGAGGGGGGACAATGTGTAAGAGAAAGAAAGGTCGACAAAGAGAGAGAGGAGGAGAGTATATGTGAACTGAGCTCGTATATAAAGTTTCACGCAAAAAACATGGGAGTGCTGAGAATCAGCCGTAGTAAAAAAAATGTAGTGACTAAAAATAATCGCTTATCTAGATTATTAGTGATAAAAAAATTATTGTCACTAAATTATTTTTTCATCAAGAATTAATAACAAATAATTAGCTTTTAGTCATGACAATAAAACTGTCACTCATTAAATTTATTGTATTATATATAGTGACAATAATTATTTTTTAACACTAAAAATTTAAATTTAATTAGTGACTAAATTTAAATTGTTGTCATTGAATATTTGGAATTAGTGGCAAATTAGTGATGTGTTTTTTGCTGCAACATTCAAATTGTCACTTACTATATTTACTATCATATCTTCAGTGGCAATAATAATTTTTCACCACTAGTTATATATTTTTAGTGACGATAAATAATTATGATCACTAAATAATTTGAATATCATATCTTCAGTGGCAATAATATTTTTTGTCATTAAAGATATGTATTTAGTGACAACATTTTTAGCTGCAATTTAAATCTAACGGCTAAAAGTACAATTTCTTGTAGTGTAAGATTACGAAAATTTTATATATTCCCAAAATTTTTTGTTCTAACTATAAAAATAAAAGTAATTGTTAATATACTAATCACATTAGAACCTTACTGCAATTAAAAATAGGTTAGGTAAATTAAAATAAGATTTAATATACTATTCTATAATTTATATTATCAAATATATTAAAATTATAAAGATTTCAAGTTTTACTTAAAAACACATTACGATATTTATTTTATAAATAAAATCTTAAACCAACTTATAAAGTTTAGGGTAAATTACATTGACATCCCTGCAGATTGGTCTAATTATAGAGACACCTCTCAGCTTTTTGAAATTACATTGACACCCCCTACTGTTTGCCTACCTATTTCACAAAATAGCCTTATGATTAGCATCATTATTGGCAATGTCCGCTAACCTATTTATTTTCATATCGTATTCGTGTTCGCATTTATGTTTCTCTTTTATATTGTGGAACCTCTCCAAGGCAAGGCCACTTTGGACCCATTCTTGCAAGAGTAAACCCCATATACCTACAATTACCCATAAACCACAGGTATCAATTAAGTCCTAGAGACACCAACGAGAGTCAAACCCCTGACGTTCGGGTCTACAGTTTGTCTGGGTTCAACTCCACACCACTGAGCTATCCACACATGTGTATTCGTATTCGTGTTGACTTATATAAACTTTAAATAAAAACAATTTAACGTTAAGATTTAAGTCTAAAATTCTATTAGTACTTAATTGAATTCATTCTCATACTTTTTCTATAAACTAAAAATTAACTTAATAAACATAACAATAATAATGAGTAAAAATATTTTTTTATACAATAATTATGTTAGTGCTTAATAAACAACAATAAATAATTAATATTTTATTTTTATAATATCAATTAAACATATGGATCATTGCAATTTCGTGTTGTTCGTGTTAACATATAAACGAAAAAAATAGAAAAAATTCGACACGATTAAATAAAACGGGTTGATTGTGTCAATTTTAGGTTTGACGAATTGAACCCAAAAATGACTCATTTATTAGTATTTAAATATATGAGAGGATGATAAGTAAAAAATGATGTATGGTAAGGATAATTACGAAAATGACGCGCTGTTTGTTATATTTGTTAAGGGACAAGACCTGACATGGGTATCAGTGTAATTTCAAAAAATTGAAGAGGTGTCCCTGTAATTAGATCAATCTACATGAGTGTCAGTGTAATTTATCCTAAAATTTATTGTGACTAAAGAATTATATTGATATAACATAAATTAATTTTAAAAAATTATATATATGATTATTTTTTATCTTAAAAATGAAAGGGTTCAACTTTTCATATACAGGATATAAGATGATAAGTAGTATTAGAAAGATGGAGTTTTCCAAGTTTTTTAGAACAATTTATTGAAAATTAATGATGCATATTTTTTTAATAGTAATATAGTTAATCAAAAAATAAGTATTTATACACAGAAAATAAATAATTAAAAGAGATTTTGTAGTAATTTTGGAGATTTAAATATATGATGGTATGATAATAATTTAGATATTTAATTGTGAAAGGATAGAGTGATCTTTACAGCGTTTTATAAGGGTAAAATAGAGATTCAAAAATCTTTCATCCATGATATTTTTATTAGTAATATAAATATTGATTTATAGGATGTCAAAGATATCCAGAATAACAATACTACCGTAGTTTTTCAATAACGTAAGGATGAATATGGTTTTGGGCCAGCAGGGAATTGTATTGTATGGAAGACCCAGGCCTCTGTGACTGTGAAGAGCAAGTGGTGAGGCCCAATACTAGGCCAATTTCACACAGTTCACCTATCTGATTTTCTGCTAGATTAGCTTAAAATCTAAATCCAACCACGTTTTCATGGGCCTTTGTCAGGTCAGGTCAGGTCAGGTCAGCTTTCCTTCCTGTTTGTCCATATAACTGCTTTGATTTTTAGTCATAATTAATTGGGTGATAAAAACCAAATACAATAATACATGATGAGGTGGTGTGTTTCATAATTAAACTCAACTTCTTCACACAAACTTTTCGTGTACATGGATTAGTCTTAGTCTATGGATTAGTCTTAGGTTAATTTTAGTCATCTTGTATATATATAAACGCAACGCATTCCTCCTACTCCTAGTAGGTTAGATTAGAATTGTATTATTAGTTTTATTGTGGAAAATTTTGCCCACAAGAGCTTTCCACCCAACCCCCCCCCCCCTTTCAAAACGGCTCGCAATTCTGTTTTTCTTTCCTTTTTTAAATCCCTCAACACACATGCACCTATCGTCATATATGCACTCTCAAATTTAACACATTTGGATAAAAAAACAAGAAAAAAAAATTATCAATTATAGCGTCTTAAATAATTTGTTGGGTAATAATATAGCAACAAACTACTTTCCGACTAACTAGAGGGCCTTGCACATAGGGTGATAGATGAATAGAAAGATTTGAGAGTTAAAAAAAATCAAGAGATATAAATTTAGAGTAATTATAAATAGTCGAGTCCGGTTGAAAAAATAAATTTTATGTAATTCAACAAATAAAAATTGAATTATAAATAGTTTGTATGAAAGAACACCAAACTCCCAGTTGTATTTAGCAGAGTCTACCAAAAATCAAATACTATTTATTGAGAAAAAAAATTAACTACGTTTTTAAGAAAAATTGTAAAACAATAAATTTTAAAACCCACAATTACTACAATACTTAAAGAGGTTTCATATTAAAAATTATAAACTTTTACTATAAAACTATAATTTTATGAGGTACAATTTACAACTATAAAATACATGATCAATCATAAAATACTAATGATCAATTATGAAAGTTATAATTTTTAAAATTTTAATTACATAGGAAAATTACACTTTGTAGAAATAAAGTTATAAATGATTAGAGTTATGTACCATCGATCATAATATTTTATGAATAACTATGAATAATTTTAATCATTAATTTTAGGTTTAAATAATACAATTTAATTACTAAAATTAACAATTTTTTGATACGATAATTGATAAGCCCAAAATTAACGGGGTCAAACTCAATTAATCAAGAGAAGCCCATAAAACCTCGGAGCTCAAGTCAACAAGTTAAGGAGGAGCCTAAGTCAAGGAGAAGCCCAAATTAAGGAGAACTCAAGGTCAAGGGGGACACCAAAGGGGCACCGCCCAAGGGAGGTCACCCCAAGGGATTCTTCCTTCCTTTGTCTCATGCTCCCTCACCAACGCAACCTCATGGTGCAAGTCCAAGCCACACTAAATCAAGACAAGTCCGAACTCAAGACGAGGAGTCCTGCTCCGAAGGAATAGGCACACAAGGGAGAGAATGACGTGATACGGAGATCACATCCTACCATAACTATACTTACCAAAATAGTGGAAGACCTCTCCCTCACGTCACCACCTCACCACACCTATATATAATGTAGGCTCTCTCCACATGGAGGGAGACCTGGGAGATGACTTTGATACATCTACAAGATTCTTACACACACTACACCTTCTTACACACATTGTTTTTCCTCTCTCTCTCTTTCTCTATCTCCCCCAAAGCATTGTAACACTGATCAAAGTTGCTCTCTCAACGACGTCATCAATAAAATACCACAGCCCACTCTTGTCGTTTCCGAGAGTGGACGTAGGTCACCCAAATCAAACCACTATAAATCTCTGTGTTGATCTATTATTTGTTGTTTTACTCTTGATTGTCATTGATTATTTGTCAATTGCTCATTAATCATACCCGTTGACATACTTGACTGTTGATTTTGCACGAAGATTAATTTGTGCATCATCAATAACAATTTTTTTTAATAGCACAATGCTATCTATCACATGGGTCAAATTTTTGCCGGCACTAAAATTTAACACTCAATTTTAGCCAAACTCACACAATCGCTCATAAAAAACGTTCTATTGAACATAATATGATTGAGAATAAAACACACAAAGATACACGAGATTATAGGCCAAGCGACCCAACCTTTCCCCAACTGCTAGGCAATGTTGGCACCACCCATCTCTGGTTAACTCAACCATGCAGTTGACATCTCAACTATTAGGATTGCAGCACCAATTAGATTCGCCCTCAAAAGGGGGGTGTCACTCCTCGCAATGTGTTGAACATGGCTAGCTAGAGCAGTTGGAAGAGCAAATGCACATTGATTTTCTTCTCACTCTCGCAATGTGTTGAACAAGGCAAGCCTTTGAAAAGTGTTCATAGCTCGACTAGGATACTTGTAGTCTCATTCAATTTTCTATAAAAGCTCATAATACAGTGATCTTGATTATTTTGATCAAAATTATCCGTACTTATTAATCTTAAGTTTTTTTTTTTTGAGCAATCGTCAGTGTTAAGTTTTAGATATCTTGCAAAAAGGAAGGATGAAGGATCATTGATATCACTTGAATTGAAACTTTTGTTGAACACCATTGACATAAATATCAAGTACACGATGAAGTCCTTAAAAACCCATCTTCACATGCCAAGGCATGGAACACCACTAAAATAATATAGCCCTGCCAGCGGAAAAAATATTCATTACAACGGTGATATCACATGACAAGGTGATGCGGTATCACCAACTAATAATACTATAACAAATAAGCATATAGAGCCCACAAAAATCAATAACTAACTTGTCATGTAAACAAATAACTTGCTACTCTTTTGCCATGTAATTCCAAGTGGAATTCACCTTTTTATTTAAGATTTTATAATTAGTTGGTGATACCATATCATCAATTGTGACATGGTATCACTCGTTGTATTCAATATTTACTCCTGCCAGCGAGGTAGGCTAGGCGTAACAATCCCACAATTACGAACGTGGCCATAATCTTGTTTGTAAACCGGGTCCAAAATCCAACCCAAAACCGTGGGTTTCTCTGCCTTTGGGTTGACCTCCCGTCAGATTCTTTGGTGCCTGCCTAGATCGATCTCTCTCTCCATCTTCTTTGCTTTTTCCTTCTAGAGAGAGAATGGGGGAGTAGTCGGTCGCCCCCGGAGAAAGGGATGAGAAAAATTTCTTCCTTTTTGAATTTATGAAAACTGAGAAATTTCAAAGACAAAGAAGAGTGTGAGAATAAGCCAGACCCATCCGTCCCTCACTCATTTTGGGGCTTTAATTCCACAATTTGATCGCATCCACCTTCAAGCGTCGTTTTGCTCTCTCTCTCTCTCCGCCATTTTCTAAGGTCGTCTGGTTTTCTCTTTCCTATTACTGTTTTTGCATATTAAGATTATACTTCTCTAATGAACTCGAACGCTCCGTCATCAAGCGCTGGAGCCGCTGGGTTGGCCGATTCATCAGCAACCAGAAGAAATTCTAAGCGCCCCAAATGTATCCTTCTCTCCCTCAAACCTAATTTTTTCGATTATTTTTGTTGGAACTTGTTGAGTCAAATCGACGACTACTGGTATGCAGTCCAGTGGGTACACTACATCTAATCTCTGAATTATCCCCGGGGCCGGGGGATTTTGGGGCAATACTTATAACTTCGAATTTGTTTTAATTTTTCGGTCTGTAAGATTGGGAATTCAAATTATCTGTTGTGACCTCGAATTTTCCATGCAATTGTCTAATGCTTAAATTGTATATCTTGTCTTCGTTTACTTTCATATGCATTAACTTTCCATTCAGTTTTAGTACTTAGTTTGAATGCTGATCATAGTTGATAAAGTTGCTTAAGTAGCGTAAATTAAACTCATGGGAAACATACAACTACACCGTTATTTACATTTATCTCAATTGGGTTCTAGTAGGTATAAACCAACCTAATTTCATAGGGGCAGAAAATTGGGAAAGATCTGATACCTTTCCTACTTATTATTAGCTGCAGGATTTCATAGTAGTATCCTGTCAGAGTAGAATTTTAGCTGGTCCCAGAAGAAATTATCTGAGAATAACGCTGAAGTGTAATGGTGGTAATATGCAATTGTGCTTCTTGTAGACTGGATTTGGAAGGAGGCGGAGAGGGTGGATTAATGAATGCTGGCAATCAATGAATTTTTCTGTTATGATTAATGGAAGACCTAAGGGGAGATTCAAAGCAATTAGAGGTTTGAGACAAAGGTGATCCTTTATCTCCTTTCCTTTTTACTTTACTAGCTGATGGGTTGAGTATGTTAATAAGGAGAGCAGAAACTTTCGATCTTGTGTAGGGTTTTATTATTGGGAGGGATAAAGTAGAAATATTTGGAATGGTGTCAGGATTATGAGTTAATATGGAGAAAAGTATGATTGTCGCCATTAATTCTTCACATGTTGGCTGAAATGTTGGGATGTGGAGTGGCCTTTAAATTATTTAGGACTTCCATTGGGGGGGGGGAGGAATCCTTTAACTTTGGCATTTTGGGACCCTTTTGTTGAGAGGATGGGGAAAAGGTTGGATGGGTGGAAAAGGGCTTATATTTTTAGAGGAGGTAGATTAACATTGGTACAACCGGTCTTGTGTTCTTATTTTCTTGATTATCTCATTCTTAATTGTTCACCATATTACACGTTCACAACAAAATAGAATCAAAGCC
Organism: Ilex asprella; assembly: GCA_023539305.1. Taxonomy (NCBI): domain Eukaryota; kingdom Viridiplantae; phylum Streptophyta; class Magnoliopsida; order Aquifoliales; family Aquifoliaceae; genus Ilex; species Ilex asprella. Next base: position 155,739 of record CM042197.1, read on the forward strand.
AATGACTGAAAATCTTTGGTGAACTCTCGAAAAAGCGGTGTAACATATTGTTATTAACAATGGCTCTCAAGAAAATTGACGGGCTCTTGGTATTGAAGTCATAGAGACTCAATTCAAAAATAGAGTAGGGCGCGGGCCTAGGTGCAAGGACTTTTGATAGAGTGGTGCGGTGACTCATAAAGAGCGGTAAAACTTGGCTCTTGAAAAAATGGGCTCTTATAAAGAGTGTTAAGCATGGTTCTTAGATTAGTGGGCTCTTGTAAAGAGTGGTTGGACGCGGTACTTGTAGATTGTAGAGAGAAGTGGATCAGACTCACGGGGAAGCTAAGCCCGATGTGATTCACACATGAAGTGGAGATTGTTGGGTATTGTATGTGTGAGAATCTCACATTGGATAGAAATATAAGTAAAAGTGTCCTAATATACTATAGATAGACTCACGACTTATAGACTTAAACTAATAGGTAGGTATGAATTACAAATTGGAATATTGGGCCTTAGATCACTAGGCTACCAGGAGTCTGTATTGAAACTGAACAAAGCATGCTTAGAATGCTGCACTGCTATGTATTATGTGGCATGTTTGGTAGGAGTGCAACTAATAACAAAAAAGTATAAAAGAAGAGAAGTAAAAAGTAATCAAATTGTTGGCATTGTAGTGAAGCCACTCCAACCAAGCTGTTGGCCAAATTACCAGATCATATGGAGCTCTGTCTCAAATTGTTCTAGTTAGACATAAGGGGTGTTTGGTTGCAATGTTTGTTTAGTTGCATAAATAAGGTAATACGACAAAAATGAGAAAAACACAAGAGTGAAAGCATAAAATTGAAAAATGCATTTACCTAAAGTTAATAGGCATATAATGGATTATGAAATCATCCTTTCAGTTGATGTAATTCTTTTTTTTAGATGTGTAATCTGCTCCTTAGTCATTTTTTGATGCAAAAATATTTGTTCAACATCTTTTTGAATTGTAACAAGTTAGTTAAGCTCAACAAGGTCTTAACTAGATATATGGGAGGTTTTTTGTTTTCCGCCTAGAGGTATTTTTTCTCCCCTTTTCCTGTGGGTACCCTGAGATAAATATATATATATTGATTTTGACTTCCCTGTAGCACTTTCAGATGAATAAGTTTAGCGTGAACATTATTGTAGCTGTGACACTCACTTTTCATGTATGACTAGTTTTAGCTCTTTCATGGTACATAAACAAGTTTAACAAATTTATTGCATCACAATGTGAGTATTTCTGACCCAATTTTGCTTTTTAATTCTTGTCCTTCAGATTCTAGGTTTACCCAACAGGAACTTCCTGCATGCAAGCCAATTCTTACACCACGATGGGTGATTGTTTCTTTAGTTTCTTCTCTAAATTTCAAAGTTTTTCTTGGTGATTTATCGATGTTATAGGTAGCATATTTATCTGCTGACCTCTTCGTTCCATGTGCAGGTGATTTCAACATTTATGTTTGTTAGCCTTGTCTTCATTCCCATTGGAGTTGCCTCGCTGTTCGCTTCTCGGGATGTATGCTCAAAACTGCCCCAAATATCATACATTGTGTTTTCTTCCTTATGTTATTGACTACGGATTCTTTTTCTCTCTGCTAGGTTGTTGAAATCATTGATCGATATGAAACTGATTGCATACCAGAGGACTTCAAAAACGATAAGGTCAAATATATACAAACCCCTGGAGGAAAAACCTGCAACAGAACCCTGACGGTATGTTCCTTGTATACCAGATTTCCAGTCTTACGTATACATGGTAAGGTTTATTATTCATTGTTCTTTGTAGACACGTTTAAATTATGTTACTGGACAATATCAGGTGCCCAAGCATATGAAACATCCTATTTATGTGTACTATCAGCTTGACAACTTCTACCAGAATCATCGCAGGTATTCATTATCATTTTCTATACTAGTTTCTTATTTGTTTGCAAAGAAAAAGTAATTTGATTTGTCATTTCTTCCTCTATTATTCACTATATTGTAGTACTAGATTTAGGAGAATATCTAAATCAACAAAATCAAGAGGATCCGGACAATAGTGGTCCTCTCTTTATCAAGTTGGTTTTCGGCTATACATTTTCTTTGTTTTCCACCTGCTGATATCAGCACTATTCTCTATGATATAGGGCCTACCACTGTTGGATACTACGATTTATTTGTAGCTTTAATGTTGTTGGAGTGTTATTTTCATCTATTTGTCCTTTCCTATTATGTCACTTTCCTATTGTTCTATTTTTCTATTATGTGGTTCTCTTATTATGTTCTACTTTCTTAATATTGTAATTATCTTCAATATCAATATAATATTTATAGGTGATAGGATGTAAGCAACAACACACCTTACACAAGATTGTTTCATACTCTCTTTCTTCCTCTCTTCTCTTTCTCTTTCTTTTCCTTAATCATAATATACAATTATTCAAATTTCATCTTAGAATCAGAGCAAGATACTTGGGTGAGGTGTTCGGCCCTAGGCGAACGCCTCATTCACCAAGTGGTTGGGCCAACCCATTAAGTTGTATTTGTCTATGTGTTCACCAGTTGTTGTCCTCATCGGAATCACTAAAAGTTGCAGTTTTCTGTTTGCCAGTATCTACATTAGTTGCTCATCAGAGGTTGTGATCATTATCAACTATTGTGAGTGCCTAAATCCGTGTTTGTGTCTCCAATGTCTGATCATCAGTGCCAATTTTGATGTTTTTAGTCCAGTTTAGTATTGGTTCAATAGTTCTCAACTTAGTTTGGTGCTAGTTAGTAGTTTTCATTTCGGTTCAATTCCGATCAATGTTTTCAACCCGGTTATGTCGGTTTAGTTGTTTTTATCCCAGTTTGATGCTGGTTAATGGTTTTTAGCCTAGTGTAGTTTCGTTTTAGTGTTTTTAGCCAAGTTTAGTGTAGGTTCATTATTTTTTGCGCTAGTTTGGTATCGGTTTAGTGGATTTTATCCTGGTTTAATTCTTGGTTCAGTATTTTCAGCCAAACTTAGTGTCAATTCAATGTTGTTCTGGCCAGTTTGGTGTTAGTTTAGTGTTTTTTCATCCTGGTTTAATTCGAGTTCTGCATTTTTACTCGTGTTCAAAGGATTTCAGCACAATTGATGTTGATTTAGTGATTTTCATCTTGGTTTAATTTTGATTCATTGTTATCAATTTGGTTTAGTGTCGGTTTAGTAGTTTTCGGCACAGTTTGGTGTAGATTTAGTTGTTTTCATCTCAGTTTAATTTCGGTTCAGTGTTTTCAATTTGGTTCAATGCCAATTCTGGGGTTTTCATACCGATTTAGTTTTGGTTTTGGGGTTTTCAGCACCAGTTCAACCTTTTTTTTTTTGGGTAATTCAACTTCAATTCTACTTAGTTTATCATTTTTGTTATTGTTGTAACTTAATTTATTATTGTTGTGGTGTTGCTGGTTGTGTTCGTTTGCATCGTTATTGTTGTTGATGGTGCTAGTGTTGTGTTTGTCCTTTATCATCATCATATTTATTTCTTTGTGTTACCCTGATTGTCGATTTTTGTTGCTTGTTTTGGTTTGATTGTTTGTTGCTTCTCTAAAACACAAAAGGGATGTCTTATACTTGACATAAGCAACCACTTGTTTAGGGGAAGTATCGTGGACTAGTCAATGACCAATACCGCAACCTTAAACCATGATAGTGGTTTAACAAGTTGTATTTCCAAGGCTCATTTGGTGCTTCCAAACACTGTGAGAAAGTGATGATAAAAATGACATCTATTTTAGATGAATTTCATTGCGTTCTCTATGACGGCTTTCCTCAAGTCAATTAGATACATGAGAAAAAAAACTTAAAACACTCCACTTTTCCATGATCTATGTAGTCAGCAGAGTTAAATGCGTATTTGGGTTAGGTCCACGATAGCATATCAATTATACCATTGAGATCATATTTTTTAATTGCCTGCTTCATAAGAGTGGAAAGTATACAGTGTCATTAAGATTCTTCGAGTTAGAATCTATGGTAGTGTGTGTTGATTAAATAAGTCATTCAATGGTTTGAAGCAGTCACCCAGTTTTATCTTATTGTCTATTTGGAGATATTGCAAGCAACTAAGTAATTTTCTCGACAAATCATTGGCGTGATCTACTTTTAGTAGCCTTTACTCCAAGGTGGGCATTTTTTTATCTCTGTACTCCAACTTGAGAGTGAGTGTTAGAGTGTTACTTTTCTATTGTTCTGCTTTCCTATTATGTCCCATTTGAGATAGATTTAAGTGAAAGGGATCTTCAAACTAAGAGTAGAGCTCCGTATATATAATCAAATAATATTACAAAGTGACCTAAACATCCTTGTAGTCTAGGAAAAATATAAAATTCATAATAAGGGTAAAAAGAGAAAAAGAACCCAAATAAACTAGGCTGCTATAACTCCAACACTCCCCCTCAAGCTAGGCGCAAAAATGTCAACTAAGCCAAGCTTGACAATGGAGTCCCAGAGAATGGATAGAGTGACAGGTTTGGTGAAAACATTCGCAACCTGATCACCGGTCCTCGCAAACAATGGAGTGATAATACTACTGCTAACCTTCTCCCAAAAAAAGTGAACATCGATCTCTATATACTTCGTCCTCTCGTGTGATACAGAGTCAGAAGTAAGCTGAATAGCAAGTCGATTATCACAATATAATGTAGAGAAAGAAGTCACCGGAAATCCCAACTCGTCAAGAATCGATCATAGCCAGATAATCTCATATGTGCCAAATGCTAGTGCACGATATTCTACCTCTGATGATGAACGAGAGACAACTGACTGCTTCTTGCTATTTCAAGAGATAAGATGAGTCCCTCAAAAAGCACAAAAGTCCGTAGTAGATGGATCGTCATACGCTCCCCCATAATCTAAATCTGAATAACAGGCTAGAGAACCAATCTGCTGAGATCTTGATGCATAGAATAATCCAAGTCCAGGACAAAACTTGAGGTATTGAAGAATATGATAAACTGCATCAAGATGAGGCTGACATGGTTTGTGCATGAGCTGACTAACTCGGCTGACAGCGAATGAAATGTCTGGCCTAGTGTTGGCTAGGTAGATAAGTCTACCTACCAAGTTCTGATAAATAGTCGAATCTCTTAACTCCTCACCTTCAGCAGTAAGCTTCAGGTTTGGAATCATAGGTGATGATGCCGGTTTGCCCCCAGCATCCCAGTGTTTAAGAGAAGATCCAGAACATACTTTCTCTGAGAAAAAACAATACCTCTGCTGCTACGGGCAATCTCAACCCCAAGAAAGTATCGCAGAAATCCAAGGTCTTTCATATCGAAGGCTTTCCCAAAGTCTACCTTGACCTATGCAGTCCCAGAAACCTCATATCCAGTAATAATAATATCATCAACATATACCAAAAAGATGACACATTGTCTAGAAGTATTCCGTCGAATGAAGCATGTATGATTAGAATGACATCTGGTGAACCCTAAACGTACAACTACACTACTAAAGCGAGAGAACCAGACTTGTGGTGACTGATTCAGTCCATAAAGAGACTTACGCAGTCGACATATCTTTCCAGCATACTCCTCCTCACCACAAAAATCCGATGGTGCATCCATATAAATAATCTTGTCCAAATCACTGTGAAGAAATGCATTCTTCACATCCAACTGATGAAGAGGTCACGAGTACTCCGCAGCCAAAGAAATAATCAAGCGAACAATAGTCAATTTTGTCACGGGAGCAAAGGTAGCACCAAAATCACAACCTGGTACCTGAGTAAAGCCCTTCACCACAAGCCTAGCCTTGTAACAATCAGTAGTACCATCCGCAAGAAACTTCAGAGTGTAAACCCAGCAATAGTTAACAGGCTTCACCCCTTAAGGTAAAGAGACAAGATCCCACGTATGATTACGCTGCATGGCAATAAGTTACTGGGGCTCTCGCATAGCCTCTAAAACAAAGCGAGGAACTGGCGTATCTAATAAGGCCATATTATAAGCTCGAAATGTCTAAGACAGATCATCACAAGAAATATAAGCAGAGATCGGATATAACAACCATACGAACAACTAGACGACGATCACGTTGCAGATAATGACGCCCTAAATCATCATCTTCCATTGACAATGTCTCATCAGGTAAAGTAACTGGTTTAGTACCTGCAATCTCATCAGTACTAACAACAGGTGCATCAATATGCTCAACGAACTAAGAAATAGTACCTGCATTGCCTGAAATAGAGCGGACATCAGCAGGAGGATGAGAGTGAGGGCGACGAGCATAAACCTGCAAAGGAAGAGATACTGGTGACTCTGTACTGTCAGGGATAAGTGGCTCTAGAGGAGGAGAGACTGATGACTCTGTAGTGATAGTGATCAATAGTTCTGGCTACTGTGGTAACAAAAATCAAAGGGAGTATCATCAGTTGGAGGGGCAGACACAGGATTGAAAGAAAAATAAGGAATATGTTCAAGGAATGTAACATCTAGACTGTGATACATACGTCGCCTGATAGGATCATAACACCGATACCCCTTAGACTGATGACAATAGCCCACAAAAACACAACGAATCGTTTTATTATCAAGTTTATGGCGAGTAGGAGGGGGGATCAAAAAAAGTGCTCGCTCAAGGAATAAGACATGTAAGGGAGTCCTATACTGAAGAACACGATTCGGTGTACGATTGCACAAAAAGGTAGAAGTCAAAATAGCAAAATATCAATATGATTTTGGTACCTCCATATCTCTAAGCATACAATGTACCATCCCTATCAGACTCCTATTTTTTCTTTCAGCAACTCTATTTTGCTCAAGAGTATATGAACAAGTGAGCTGCTGAAGGATACCCTGAGAAGAAAGGTAAGACACTAAAGCATCAGACACATATTTTCTGGCATTATCCAAACGAAAAGCACGAACAATGACATCGAACTGTGCCTTAATCATTTGAAAAAATTGAGTGATAACAGGGAGTACATCAGACTTTCTATGCAAAAGATAGACCCAAGTACAACGGGTATGATCATCTATAAATGTCACATAATATCGAGCACTTGATAGAGCAGTAACAGGAGAAGGTCCCTAAATATCCGAGTGTATTAGGTCAAATGGTTCGGGTGACTGGTGCATACGAGGAATATAGCTGGTCTGAACATGTTTTGAAAGGGAACATATAACACAGTCAAATTTATCACTACTACAAGCTTTGTTCAAAGCAGGAAATAACATATATAAATATTTAAAGTTTGTATGCCTTAAACGGTCATGTCACAGTTAAACAGTTTATGATAAAAAATCATAACGACAAGTACTAGGTAAAATACTAGCATACAAGCTAAGGACAGATAAAGACAAAGCAGGTGATGGAGGTGAAGATGGAAAAACTAGTGAAACTGGAGATGGATCGCCTAAATAATACAGTCCATCTCTCTCATGTCCCCTAATAAAAATTCTCCTAGTATTCAGGTCCTACAAATAACACGAATCAGATAAGAACTCAGCCGTACAGTGAAAATCTCTGGCTAACTGATGTGCAGATAATATAATCATGGCCAACTTTGACACATGAAACACCTAACGTAATGTAAAATACTCTGGGAGGCGGACTGTACCCCTACTAACAATAGGGGCATGTGTATCATCTACTAACTGAACTTGAGTATGTTATTGTTCGTCAAAAGAGGTGAAATGATGGGTCTCACCTTTCATATGGTCATTAGCACCCGAGTCCAACATCCAAAGAAGAGTCGGACTGGCGCAAGTATGAAAGGCACGAGGTATACATGTAGTAGTTGCAGTAGTAGTAGTTGAACCTTGAGAAGTCAAGGCTGATATAAATATATTTAAGCGAGAAGTGATAGCATCCATATTATTCTGCCAAGGACGAGCAGTAGCAGGAACAATGGTTGTAGGTGGCGGTGTCTTAGCAATGGCAGCAGTACGGCTGTGAGAAGGCGGCTTAAGCTCCGGATGGAGCTTCCAACAAGTAGGCCTGAGATGTCTTAATCGGCTACAATAATCATTCTGACGAGAATCCCCATATCTACGCTGATGTGGGATATCCTGATGGCGCTAGGCCGAGCGCTGTCGACCCCTATACCCGGTGAAGTACTAACAAATGTCTCAACGGTAGGGGTCTCAACTCCCTCAGTAGTAGTCATATCATCAACAATACAAAGGCACCCGTGACAGAAAAAATAACTCTAAGATAAATAGAGAGATAAAATAATTGAGAACAATATACCTCCAGTCGAACAATAGCGACATATAAAGAAGGTCTAGAAAGTTTCCAAATAATCAGGTCACGGTGCCCAGAAATTCAGAAAATATAAATAATGGATCTACTGCATCAAGAGCAGATCAACGGATAAAAGAATTCAACCCCTCTTAAAAGGTTGGAAAAAAAAAAGGTAGTGGCGCAAAGAGATGGCAACACTACGACAGAGAACGTGGCGCATGAAGGGAAAACACGAAGCTGCGAGGAAGAGCGCGATCCGGCAGTGGGCTGGTTAGGCTTTGGGTGCAGTCAACTTTGGATAGTGGAGTGAGCTAAGGTGGAGTATTGTCGGCGATGGGTAGTGGGTCGCTGGGTTTTGCTGATGGGAGGTTGAATGCAGGTCGTTGGGTTCTGGGCGCTAGAGTGGGCTGTTCGATTTTGTTGGTTTGTTGATGGGTTTGACGTTTTGGGCAATTAGGGATGTTAGCTTTGGCAGTCGGTGGGCAGTTTGGGCTGGTCGCCGAAGTGGGTTGTTGCCGTATCGCTGGTTGCTATTGTTTCAGTGGAGTGGAGGCAGTATATCAGTGGAGGCAGTCGGTGCAATGGGTTGGTTTGTCGGGCTTGGCTGTCGGTTTGATTATGGGTTTGAGCAGTCGGTATAGGTCGGTTTGCTGTTTGTTGGTGCGCTGCTGGAGTATTTTGGGCAGTCGGTGTAGGTTGGTAGGTAGAGGTTTATGTGTGATTTGTGGTGAGGTTTATGGGCTGGTTTGATGTTTGAGGTTTATGCTGCTAATCTGGAGCAGTCACGGTGGCTGGTGGCAGTGTGGTGGCTGCATCGTAGAGGAGAGGCTAGGGTTAGAGTTAGGGTTAGGGTTAGGGTTTGGCTCTAATACCAACGTGAGATAGATGTGAGTGAAAGGGATCATCAAACTAAGAGTAGAGCCCCATATATGTGGCCAAATAATATTACAAAGTGACATAAACATCCTTGTAGTCTAGGAAAATATAAAAGTCATAATAAGGGTAAAAAAAAAAAAGAACCCTAATAAACTAGGCTGCTATAACTCCAACAGTCCCTTTTCTATTGTTCTATTTGTCTATTATGTGATTTTCCTATTATGTTCTACTTTCCTAATATTGTAGTTGTCTTCATTCTTCAATATCAATATAATCTAAACAGGTTATAGAGTGTTGGCAACAAAACACCCTACACACAATATTGTTTCATACTCTCTTTCTCTCTCCTTCTTCCCTTTCTTTTCCTTAACCATAATATACATTTATTCAAGTGTCAACTTATGTTTTAATATTTATATGTAAGGGCTAACTGTATGGGAGGTTTTGTCAAAACCATATGGGAGAAGACAATAATGATTGTTAATAATTATAATACAGAAAAGTAGATCAGGGAAAAGGCGTAGAAAAGTCTCACTACACTTGCTTCTGAGCAAAAATAATTTTATCTTTTGTCCACAAAAAAGGTACTCTTGTTTTCAGTAAATGGAAAATTAATATATAATTTTGTAAAATTTAGTAATTCTTTGAAGTGAAGTAGCGTGTTCTCTGAAGTGGACTACCACGACTTCAGCACCTTGCAATGTTGGCGAAATTAAGTTTCCTAGTAATAGTTGATTATAGTTGTTTTGGGTTCATATATTCTGTATTTACCAAAAACAAAAGTTACTAATCATACATTGTACTGGGGTAACAGCCCCAGATGGTGGTAAACAAAAGTTACTTTTTTACAATCTGCATTTTCCTCGTGCTTCAAAAATACTTTAATGTGATAGCATATCAGTTTGTATGATCTTATAATTTTGTTCATCCAAAGCAAGAAGTTTTCTCCTGGATATCTATGATTGTGAGAGCAAATATTGAGAACATACCAAAGGTTTAATGCTTTACCTTAAGACTATTCAATTGGGATGATCTTAGTACTTTGTCATGACAGTAATACCATTCCTTTGTGGTTCATTTAAGAACTTAAAATTCTTTTTGTGACATCAGAATAAAGCCTCCCTGGTTTAGTCTTCTAGTTAGTAAGAGGAAGCATGTTAGGAAGGAACGTAGGAAATGGGAGTAAAATGGAAATTTATGTTGTTGGGAACATAAAAGAATTAAAGAAACCAGGCGGAAGACTGTCCCGGGATCCACTATTTACATTGTATCCAATAGTGGATGAAAACATGGTGAATTGTTTTTGGGCCATTTTAGTCCATGAAACGTAACGTTTGTCTTTAATAATTACTTGTGTTTTTAAATGTTTTGACTTTTTTCCTTTTGCCTTTTTCAGATATGTGAAGAGCCGAAGTGATGAGCAGTTGAGAAATCCTAATCGCGAGAATGATGCAAGTGCTTGTAAGCCTGAAGATATGGCAAACGGAATGCCAATTGTGCCTTGTGGCCTTATAGCTTGGAGTTTGTTCAATGATACTTACAGCTTCTCACGCACCGGCCAGATATTAACAGTAAACAAGAAGGGCATCTCGTGGAAGAGTGACAGGGATCACAAGTTTGGCAAAAATGTCTACCCTAAGAACTTCCAGAGTGGAAAGTTTATAGGGGGTGCAAATCTGAGTTCATCCATACCAGTAAGTAATCACGTTTAGGTTAGCACTCTAGATTGGGTGAGGTGTAATGTGTCATCATGCTGTTGCATACCGGTCGAGGCCTTGGTCATAATTTTCTATAAAAATAAATTTTAACAAAATGACTAAACTTTTTAATTTGGAATTCCTTTATTGATGAGGGTAATCTAATTTGTTTGTATGCGTTCGTGTAATAGTTGAGTGAGCAGGAGGACCTCATTGTTTGGATGCGAACCGCAGCTCTTCCAACATTTAGGAAATTGTATGGGAAGATAGATGTGGATCTTCAGGCGGGGGAAGTCATACTTGTGACAGTAGAGAACAATTACAACACCTATAGTTTCAATGGCAAGAAAAAGCTTGTGCTTTCTACCACCAGCTGGCTTGGTGGGAAGAATGACTTTCTTGGTACTGCATATCTCACTGTTGGTGGGTTATGCTTCTTGTTGGCTATGGCTTTCACGATTGTGTACTTAATTAAGCCAAGGTGAATTTTCTGACCCTCATCTATCCTACTGGTTCCTACTTTTCTAATTTTGCAGGGGTCAGGCTCTAGAACGGGTGCCATCCTATTTAAACTTCTACTCCCTTTGTCAGTAGTTCTGTAGTCTGTTTCATGTACAAGTGCTAACCAAACAACGGGTTACCAACGGTTTCCTTCTATCAATGCCTTAGTATTAAGCAATAAGAAGTATCTTAAAGTCAACAGCAGTTGAACTTTGACAATTGATGATTGGAGTCACTTGGCTACTGGAGTTGATTAGCCATAGTGTAGAAAATTGAGCCGGATATTATATATAGTCATGAGTGCTCTTGTTGTGCATTTGAATGCAGATTGATATTCAGCCTTTCCATTTTACTTTTGCCCCATTTGACTTTTAAGTACCCTAGTAAGCAGCATATATCACCTTTGGATCCGTACTGATCCAATTTTGGTGGTTAAGCTGGAAATGTTACTCACTTACCATTTATTCAATAATAGAGCAATGCCTATTGTGAGTTAGAAGTTAATGGAGTTGAAGTGACGTCAATGTAAAAACATAGTTTCTACCATGTGTGCAGCAAGAACTTGGAACTTAAGCTGGGTTACCATGGTTGTCTTGGTATGATGATTGATGATACATGAAGTGGATGTCTGGATTTAATATTTGGCCTATATTTAGGGATTGTGGCTCCTAGACTTCTGTTCCAAAACTCATCTCGACAGAGGATTATGTGCAACTTAGCCTGTCTTGTTAAAGAAAATGTCTGTGCATAGTTCATCCTAACCTTGTGAGACCCAAGAAAGGGTGAAGTTCAAGGGAAAATTTATTCTGGTTGATTTGTTTTCTCTTTCAGGCGGTTTGGAGATCCATCTTATTTGTCATGGAACCAGAACCCTGGTGGTCATTAATCAAGCTCATGAAGCCTCTTCAGTTTGCTTGGCTTGAATGTTTTATTCATGGTCGTGGATGTAAATTTAGCTGTCAAAATAACTGTATGCATATCTCCAAACTAGAGCATTTTGATTACGTAGAAATTTATTTACGTGGGATGGAAACTTTAATGTGTTATTTCAGCTGTATAATCTAGTACAGTTGCAAAACTTTTTGACTACACGGGGGCTGATAAAAAAATGGTTGAAAATGATAGAACTTCTTGCACTTGTTTTAATTAGCAATGGCCAATATTTTCTGGTTGTGGTGAAGGATTCACTATGCTCTACCTAATTGCCGGTGGCTGTGAAAGGTTCATTAGAATTAGCAAGATTATGTGGTTTTAAATTACTTATAATGCAGAGCTGTTTGGCAGATGCTTCCGTAGGACGAAGGCTTCAGTAAACCACGAAGAACCTTTATAGAAAGGGACCGGACGTGGGTGAGGGGAGGGCCATTTGTGGATTATCAGGACTTTTTTTTTTTTCTAAACTTAATTTTCTGAAGTGCCCAAAATATAATTTCTAAAACTCACCCTGGGGGAAGAAAGGGGCGGGGGGCGTTGGCATTGAAAGAGAGGGTTGCACCATGAATGGATTTTTTGATCACCTATCAAAAAAAAAAATCCATAGCAAAGGCTAGACAAAATAATTCATCTACTAATTTCAACGATTACATTATAGCATCGGATGGCATGTTCCTTTTTTTCCTGGAGTTGCTAGAGAGCAAATTGAAAAAGAAAAAGGGAAACATAGAGCAATCTTCTTGCATATGTAACAAAAATTAAAAAATTGGAAACAAAAGCACATATGGCCAAAATGGGTGGCCAAGGCGAATATATGACCAAAGGAGTGGCGAAGCCTTGTATGACACCCTACTAGGCTAATACAATTTCTCTGGCTTCGCCCTGACCCCCTGTGTAAGTTGTCTCCTATTATATCCCTCTGTCCAAACGAAGAGACCGGGACCTCATGGGTCCATCTCCATCCTTATGTGGTGTAAAGATTGTGTTTACAACACTCTAAGCAAAACGTTGGAGAGGTAAGCTCCCTCTGGGTAGGATGGATCCAGTGGATGATCACATGCTGCTCCAGCCTCACGAACAACTGCAATTTTTCTCCCAGCTGTTGATGCGGCACCCTGAGGAAAAAAGGGCCAATAAGACATGCTTCCAAATGCACAAGACAATGGCGGAAAAAGACAGGCTTCTCCAAAACCATTAGTAAAGCAGGGCGACAAGTAAGCGACCATTTCTGCTCCATAATTGGCTTATCCATTCCAATCAAAATAGCAGGTTCCTAGATAAAGCTATCATCAACAACCGCAATGAAGTCAGCGATACAAGTTACATCTCAATCTATTGATAACCAACTTACCATCTTTATCATTCATAACAACCAAAACCGGAAGACCACCATTATAGCAGTAAGAGTTTTCATTATAGAACCTTGGACAACTAAGAAACATTTTAAAAACAAGTGTAGTTGAAATGTGAATGTTAAGATTAATGCGTGGTAAAACAGAAAATGACACAACTAGAAATGGCTATATTCGTGAAACAGTAGAACTAGAACAAATTGAATATACAATAAGATATAATTTGATTAGGGAGTTTGATCATATTTATAGAAGATCTGTTACTGCAACCGTGAAAAAGAGTGATGTGATTACTAATGCCATGGGTAGAGGTAGACCAAAATTAACGTTAAATGCAATAGTTACAAAAGA
>CM042197.1:169661-194502 GCA_023539305.1 Ilex asprella
GGTAGAGGTAGACCAAAATTAACGTTAAATGCAATAGTTACAAAAGATATGGTTGTTTATGATTTAACAGAAACTACGACCCTTGATAGAGCATGTGCAATAGTAACAATATTCATGCAGCTGACCTTGAATAGTTAGGAGGAGATTTTGCTGAATTGAGATAAGTTTATTTTACATCCTAACTCAATTCATACTCCCATGTTCAAGTAACGTTATTTTTATTTACATTATGTGTGTAGTTTCATAAGCAAGAAGAAAAATCCATAACAACCAAATCTCCGAATCCATATAAAATTATTAGCCCTTGATCTTTTTACTTTCCTCCGGTTTCAGACCCTTTTTGAATCCTAGTTACAGTCGTTGAATGAGATGAGCAAACATCTAAAAAGGAGGCTATAGTTGGAAAAGGTAGGTAACAACAATTTTTTCCAATCAAAACTACCTCACTAATCTAGGAAGAGAGGATTCTAGGCGGGAGGTCGACGTGGCAATGTCGGATATGTGTCTCGGACACAGTGTCCGGCACTTCTACCGATGTCCTGAACAACGAACAAAGATTTTTTGTAGCTAGATACGGCTCAAATATGTGGGGATACGGGGAATAACTGGCTGAAAATAGAAAAGGAAAAAAAAAGAAAAAGAAAATGTTATTATGTCAATAGAGAGTAGAGAAGAAGTTGTGAAGAGAAGCTTTGAATCTGCTTCAATGATGCTTCGAATCTACTTCAAAGGGAGGTTTGCTTCAACGATACTTCGATTTGCTTCACCTTCAATCATTCGAGGATCTACTTCAATCCATCTTATTCTTTCCTTCTTCTTCTTCCTCTCACCTCCGGCTTCATGAGATCGTGAGTTGTTGGCAGCCCTATGACTCCTTTATCTTTTTCTTTTTATTCTCTCTTGCTCTCAATCTCTCGATTGAACAAACTCAACAAATTCTTTTAATATATATATATATATATATATATATATATATTGGTATAATTCATTTATTAGTTTTCAAACAAATTAACCCACAACCCACTTTGGTGTAAGCCCATAGCCCAATTTGGTGTTAACCCACTAGCCAATTTAATATTAACTCATTGCCCAATTGTAAGATATTAAACTACTCAATGATTTCTAGGTCTTATTATTAATGTTATTTATATCAAAAATATATAATATTATTTTAATTGGTCATATCTTTGTCATACCAGTGTTCTATATTTTAAAAATTTTTCATATTCCCGTATCCGTGTCGTATTAGATACGACACTCGTGTCCGTATCCATACTTCCTAACCACTAGTAGTGTGTGCGCGAATAAGCAAATCAGAGAACAAAAATAATTTTTACGGGTTCCTCTAATCACAGCACAAGGTTTCAGTTAGTTGCTGAACACAACCAAAACCAATCATATTTTTTTAGGTCAAATCCATGCTTGTTAATCATGAGTAAAAACTCTCATTTAAGCCCTAAAAATTTTAAAATAAGTCCATGAGACTCATTAAAGAAATGCAAATTACAATTATACTGTTCAATTTGTAGCGATGACACTTTTCAATAGACATATGTAGTAGAGTAGTCACCACTCATGATATGTCAATGGACATTTTATCCAGCGTAGTCATGTCTTATGATATATTTTATTCTAAAAATGACGAATACGGACATGAGTGTCGTATCCAATATGATATAAATACGGGGATACAATAAAATTTTAAAATATAAGACACGGGTATAGCTAGAAAACAGCTAGTTAAAATAATATAATATTTTTATATATATAGAATAACATTACTGATAAAATTGAGCAATTAAGTAATATTTTATAATTTGACAAATGAGCTAATATTAAATTTGATTAGTGGGCTAAATATTATGGGCAGTGGGCTAAATTAGATTGGGGGTGACAACTAATAAAATGTGATTGTAATTTAACATTAAATATAAGAAGTCCAGTTATTTGCTGATTCGACATCACACCACCTATGTGAGTTATCGGGCTGGTCGGGACGGGACTGGCTTCGGGTAGGGATAGGCTGGCCGCAACCCAACCCGTGAACCTATTGGGCGGGCCTGCTTACAAACTTTTTTATATACCTCTTTATTTAAAATTAATGAAAATTTTTGTAACTTAATATTTGTATAAATTATATTTTTTAATCAAAAGTAAAATCAAAATGGATAAAAATAAAATAATGAACTACATCCAATAGAATGAATAAATCTCAACTAAGTTGACACCTACTATCTTATTTGTCATTTGCATTACTCTACCATTTAAAACTTATATGCTTAATACATGAAAAAAAAATAATACATTATTTATAATATTTAAATTTTTAAAACTTCAAATTTCGATATTGGGAGACTTATTTCAAAGTCTCAAATTTAATGGTCTAAAAATATAACATTTTTCGAAGGAAGGGTGTGGGTGGGTGGGTGGGCTTGCTGGCGGGCAGGCCAACTATCGGGCCTATTTTTTCGGGTCGGGTAACGAGACCTGTGGGTAACTCGACTCATGGACACCCCTAACACCACCACAACATGCAACTCTGAGAGAGAAAAGAGAGAACGATGTTGCTAATGAGCAACTAGGGCAAACCAACTCACACCAATCGCACAAAGAGAGAGAAAGGGTCGGTCTATGAGAGATCTGATGGCATTAAATCTCCAAGAACATTAGGATGAAGATTCCTAGAGTGCTCAGGTTTGTGGTTGCTCTGTGAGTTGTATAAGCAGAGGAAGAAATGAGATTTGTAGTAGTCTTTAACGTCTTTTTTCCCCCTTTTTTTTATTTCAACACAAATTTTGTGGTTATGGCCGTATCACTCATGTATTCGAGTCGTACCCCTCTCGTATTCGAGCCGCATCCATCCACAAAAAATGTTTGATCACTATTTAGGACACTTGCCGAAGTCTCGGACACGTGTCCAGCTATATCCCACGCGTATCCTTGTCAAACAAGTGTTCGACACAGCCACGTTGACCCTCAGAGGAGTATCCATGCGTCCTTGATTTTATTAGAAACAAAATTCTGACTTTACGACAGATCTATACAATAAAACCAAGCGTTCTAAAGACATAAAGTACAACAACGACTCAAATCGTTTATCCAACGCCTTGCCTTACCTTTTAATCTTTTAACCACAATAAATCTGTCTATTTACATTTGACTTTTTAGTCACAATAAACATGTTAACCACAATAAGCATTTTACCATGATTCCTTTTTAACCCCATTAAAAATTTTAACCACTCACTTACATTTTAACCACGGTAAAAAAAAAAAAGTGCTTTGTTTGGGAGTACCCTACTTTTAGTACATAACCCCCAGGCACATGTGTATATTTTTATGTAGGGCTATTTGTAACATGGCCAAAAAACTGTGAAGCATAAAATTTAACTATTAGCCTACAAATTATTGCACTTGGTAGGAAGTTTCTGAAAGAAACAAAATAAATTAAGGTCTGTAAATTATCATAATCATACTTTGGGTGGAAGGTATGTAATGATGGTCATGGTGCTGATAGTGAATCATTTATTGACAGTGAGAATGACATTGATAATAATTGGAAACAAAAGACACCTACCTTTTCTCATAACCATTCCAACATTATGGGCATGTATTGTAATAAAGCCTAAAACACAATTTTTATGATTGTTACGAAAAAAAAAATGAATCGATGATAAATGCATAAAATCAGCACCATTTAATTCCTAACATAACTTATCAAAAACATGGATATATGAGATAAAAACACTGTTAAGGTAATTATCTCCTTGATAAAAATTAATGCTGCCCTGTCGGTGAGGGAAATTAAGTGGAGGTTAAATATATCCAAACAGAAATCAACAAACGACCGCAACTTACCTGAAGAATACGCAAAAACATCCCACTTTGGGTCATGGCTCCCGAACATGAGCAGGTCATGAGAAGACCACCCCTTCTTGTCAATCGCATGGCCAATGAGTTCAAATTCCTATACATGCCAGATGCACTCTGTAGAACCTGGATTAAATCCTAATTTAATAATCAGCAGCAAAATCCTGAAATAATTATTAATAGGAAAATGCTATAATGAAAGTATGATTGATTATAAAAACGAGTCAAACTGTCAACGTAGCTTGGATGAAAAGATTCCAAAAATCACAACCTCAAGGTCCCAAGTTCAACACTCATAAGAGACTCTTGGTTTATTAGACGTGTCTGGATTGCTGGTGATTTTGCGTATTCAACAAGTTTGTGTTATAAGTAAAAGGGAAAGAGGTTGGGACAATTCTGTCATAAAAAAACCTATACCATGCCACTGAGGCCTAAAGTTCTTCCTGTCAACAACTAGAAGTGATACAATGCATAAGGTCACAAAGAAAGACATAGAACCATCCATTACCTATGTTTCACATGCCACATCTACAAAAATGTGGACACACATAAATATCTATAGGTGTGTGCACATAAATATAATGTATAATAAGAATTTTGAGTTGATACAAATAAAACCATGCAAATAAAAATACCTTTTTTCGTGGTGCTAGTTTAGGGGGGTCCATAATTACTATATCCCATGATTCTTTCCTAGAAATAGCATCCTTCATAAAATCAGTTGCTTCTCGTCGCAGAAATGATATTTTCCCAGGATCCAGGTTATTTAGGAAAATGTTTTTGTTAGCAAGCTCCAAAGCAGGCAATGATGTGTCAACACCTGTCAAACAAGGAGAATAATGAGCTAACATGCAAACAAAATCTGAATTCTGAAGGTGCAAAAAGATTTCAAGGATCAACCACTTCTGCTATTTTCCAGAAACAAACATGTAAGCCAATTTCAGATACGCTTTAAGGGTAAAACAGCAGAGAGGATGAAAATCCATGCAACCTCAGAAGAAGACATCTCTACAAACTTTTAGTGCTTATTTTGGTTTCTGACATAATGAAAATGCTACCTGATGTTTTAAGGATTACTCCAGGATATAATGCTTACAGATACTAAGCTCCAACCCAATCCATTGATAACAGATACTATGACTGCATTCCAGGAATTCATATAGAGCTCAACTCTTGATTAGACGCATGAAAAATTACTATGAAAAGCTACCAGGCATGAATTTTCTACTTTTTTTGTCATTTTCTTTTACTATATCGTACATGATACTTTGGAAAGGATGGTGAAGACAAGCAGAGGTGTGTGTGTGCCTGTGTGTTTATGCTCTCTCTTTTTGAACTAGAGGGGCTTCTCATCGCTCCACGTGCTCCTCCCACACGAAACAAAGCCTCCAATGACCACAACAGAATTTCCTGAGAAATGAAGTCATAGGCACCAAAAAATAAAGAAAAAGAAAGAAGCAGGAAAACATTGTTAGTGATGAATTTAAAGTGGTAGCCCTTTGTATAATTCAATTATGTGGAACTTTTTACATGGCCTGAATCAACGTCAGTTATTCAAAACAGTCCATTTGAAGCTTCCATGTATTGGCCCCAACTTTACTGAACTTTCTTCTGCATTTGAGTTTGCAAGCATTTTTCCAGGAAAAAAAATGCTAAAATAGAATTTACAGACTTTCAGTCAAGACTGGAGAGGCATAGCAACAAGGTTCTGAATTTTAGATCATGTTCGTTGATACACAACAAAATCAAATAATTGTTAAAAGAAACTGACAAAAACACAGACGAAGGATGTAGATGCAGTCATGATTTATACCTCTGACATTCACAGCACCACCACGTGCTGCATTTAGAGAAAAACCGCCAGTATAGCAACACATATCAAGAACTCTCTGCCCCTCTGAAATTGTTGATATGAACTGACGATTCTCACGCTGGTCAGCATAAAATCCTGTCTTCTGGCCATCCAGTGATATTAGATATGAAATTCCATTCTCGACAACCTGGTGAAAAAAGAATGAAAAGGTGGCAAACACTAGATAAATATAGCTCCGAAGGGAAAATTCGGACACCAATTCATATCAGAAATTCTGGTCAATTTAGGATGTTTTTATGCAGTAATGCATGAAAGAACGACCTAAAAACAATAGAAAAACAATAAAAATAAAAGTGAAAAACAGGATATTTAATTTCACAAATTGATTATGTGTGAGCAGATGTTTGACACAACTCAATGGCTTCAAAATGAAAGAATAAAAAGATGAAGGGGAGGTTGGGGTAGCTAATAGAGATAAGCTTATTAGGAACCTCGAAGATATTTATCTAATTTTTTCAATGGACTTCAGTTCGGATATGAGCTTGGAATAGGGCCATCAGCTCTCCACAAAAAGCCAACACGTAAAAACATTGCTTAGTGAATAAAGGGATTGAATAGTGTTTTACTGAGTTGGTGATGGTGGATATAACTGAAAAAGAATATGGTATCCTTTTGGTAATTTGAACATATTCATGGCATTCTTCTTGCAGATTTTTTAAATCTTTTATCCTTGTAATAATCAAGTTCATGTTCAATAATCCTCGTGATAATCAAGCTCATGTTTAATATGTCTCACTTCCCTCAAACATATGACAGAACTAACATGGCATTAAGGAATTAACGGAGTATGGATAACATATAGGATAAAAATGTCATATGTCATGCCTCTGCTTGCAGACGAATGAAAAAATTGTGATTCTCTCTCTCAAAGATCTGCATAGTTGGCAAAGGGGGCTCTCTGCATTTGTAGACAACTCAAATACAAAAAGAAAAAGTCCTATACACGGTGCATGGAAAATTGGACAGAGTATAGACACTAAGTGGTGTCCTCCAACCACTCTGCCGTATATAAGAAGCAATCAATTTAATCGATTGGTACTACTCTCATCAAGCCACACAATAAGAAAAGTGAATTGTTAACCCACAACAATATTGGAAACATACATATCAAAAAACAGTCCATACAGAACAAAAGAAACACCTTTCCAGCTAAAGAGTCTAAACTGGAAAGCTGATATGCAACACAGACCAGCATAGACCTCCGGTGTGATATGCTGGATCCATGACATCGGTAATTAATATGAAGGCAAGAACCATATCAACAACGTATGAAATTCTGAAACTGATGGGAAGTATGTACATTTTATTTCTCCATGAAGGGAAAATAAAGAGAGAAAAAAAAACATGCTAATAAAGGGAATGATCAATAAACATAACAAGCACCTCAAGATTTTACTTCTCTATCACACAAAAGAACTATTCTGGACGTGCCATGGAGCTTCACCAAAACTTGAAGATGGAAGCATCACAAGTAGGATTCATTATAGAATATACACTACCTCATGACTACAGGCTAGTGTACATGGGTACCAATTTCCATGCTCTCTATCTGCATCGATGAGATACAAAGAAGGGACACACCCTTAAAACCTTAATATGGGCTAATTGATGCCCATGTTGGATATGATGCAAATGAAAGCAAAGGAATTCAGCAGCAATAAATCACAAGAAAAGAAAGCCAAGGGCCGATCGTTCTCGTAATGTTTGGGTAGCATACATATATAAATATATCAATGGTGGGAGATATAGTCACTGGTTTTCTAAAATATACGTTTCCTAAAAGGATATAATATATAACCACTTACATAGGCTGCTAACAGTATTCCAATCTCTTCAGATTATCATAACTATGTTTTATGTATTATATTAATTTTGTCTAGTCTACTGTCTATGGACTGTAGCAACTATGCCTAATATAGCCTAATCTTCAGATCCTTGTTTTATTGGCAATGTTTCAAAATACTTCATATTCAGAATCTTGGTCATTATACTTCTTCTAGGGAAATTGTTTGAAAAATGATTACACTACTCAGAATAATGTATCAGTTAACAACCATTCCAGAAAATCAACTCTTACAATCTGGCGAGGTGTCAGCTTGCATCACAGAATTCTAGAAAGGCACCAAGCATGTCAAAAGGTCTCTACCTTCACCCTTTCAAGAGGAGTACATGAATCTATTTCCTCCATATCAGCAAAATTCATGCCTTCTTCCCTCAAAATCTCAATAGACGGTCTCCAGCATATACTGTTTATTTCGATAGATGTGCTAATGCACGCCTTTATTTGTGCCTTGTACTTTTCAACCCAAGCAGCTGATGACGCTATCACGGCTAAATCTCCAAAAATGTCAACAATAAGGCCTGATAACCTGAATCAAATCAGAGGTAAACATAGTAACTTAGTTAACTAAGCAAGGAAAGGACTATGAGATTTCCCCTATGAAAAAATGGACTAACAAATGTGCCCTACCTTTGGATTTACAGAACTTCATGTAATGAACGCCAAAATTTTCACATATGAAATCCACTACAGTGGTATTCTTTTTCTCTAAATGACTCGGGAAAAAGTGTCACCGTAAGACATTGTATGCAGCCTCATGTAATTGGGCAGGGTTCTATCATTCATTGATACGGGATGTGTGGTGGACCTAGACATATGAATGTTACATAGGCAATGCATTGACTTAATATTCAACACATTATCCAGTAAACAGAAAGCATAAATCGGGATTCCCCTCAAATTAATTCCCATAGTATGTGTTTAACAATCTTATCACTGCTCCAGCCTGGTGAAGGAGGAGAGTAGCATGCCCAATCTGTGTAAAAAAATTGACTCTTCATAACATATAAATAATAAAAATAAAATCCTTGAATATGACCCAGAAAGAACTGATCGCAAGAGAGGAAATGTAAGAAGTAAGACAAGCTTTCCCTCGCTGATAACAAACTTTTGAAAATTTCATTGAACTCTTCCTACAGTAGATACCAAACACTGAAGACTGAAGTCCTATCATATCCAACAAACTAATAATCTGTCTACACTAGAACTGGTCATGAATAAATTTGACATTGCAAAATGGCGGTTTGAATCAAAGATAGAAAAATGCAAAGGATTACAATCACATAAGGTACAATGCTTATAAAATTCAAGACAATATTGATCAGTTTCTCCAAGAAAATTCACAACATTCTCAAATTCAAAAGTGAGGGATTAATGTAAATAATGCCGCCATTAGCTAACAACTTAAGCTTTTGAAAGTAACTGGTAGCCTAACATGGCATTGGAACTTTGGTTCTTTACAGTCTTGGATTTAAGTCTACTCCTAAATGTTTGTACCTTTGTTTTGTTAGCATATTTGTATTATATTTTATTTTGTGTTTGCTTCCTGGGGAATAGGATTAGAGGGAAGATGTATAGTGTGATATGTATTGTTGTACACATTCTATAACAGCTTAAGCTTTTGTAGTAACTGGCATCCTAACAAGTAACAACAAGAAATCTGAAACAAGGACTGGAAGCCAAATATACTACTAATTAGTGTCAAATAGAGATGGAACACAAAGCAAGCACATTTTTGCTTACAGAATATGTGTATCCATATATGCATTGTAAAGTAGTAGGCAGTAAAACTTACAATACTCTATCTCATCACAGCACAGAGATTTGAATCCGAAGCATTATTTTAGCAATAAGCCCCAAATAATATGAAGAATAAGCTAAGCAAGTGTATCGATAAGGGTACAAGAAAATATACCTATCTCCCTCACTGTTGACAAGACGATACGCATTTGTACTCACAGAGGGAAGCCCCAAATTCTTACGTAATTCAACTGCGGCATGAATTCTTGTCTGAAGAAGTTTCTCCACATTCAATGCACAAGAAGGATCTCTACACCATTGAGAGTAATAACACAATTAGGCTTATGCATTGGAAGATAAGGTACCATAATACCGAGGACTCGTTGGCAAAGATACCCTGCTGTTTCTTCCTCCAGCTGCATGAGACGAACACAAAACATAGAAACTGAGTTGTACAAGCCCCAACCAATTGGATTCTCTGTGCCATCAGCCACCAGCACAACATCTCCTGTTTTTGGGGGTGGCCTACCAATTATTCTATCAACAGCCCCACTGTACACCATTGGACTTCCATTCCTAAAGAGTTGTGTTTTCCCTTTTTTCAGGACAACTTTTGCAACACCTGCCAAATCAACTCTATATGTTAAACAACAACCAGGTATGAATACCTAGTACCTACATAACTATTACTTAGAAAATACAATTTTGCTGTTTAACAGTCTAATCATGACACATTTTGTGATGAAATATCAAAGACTGTTGTATTTTCAAGAGGGAAGGAAATGAAAGAAAAGTAGTCTGTATGATGCATTGACTCTGAGGATGCAAATTGTATGATGGTCGCAACAACAACAAAATGGTGAACAAATGAGGGGTAGATCGGAAAGTAACATGTGAAACTAAGCACTCAAATATTCCAATGGCTTGACTGATTGAAACCAGCGTTTTCAACACCGGTTAGTTTCCTCCCCGTTTCATATTATGAACATTTATACTTCTATACACGCAAATACGTATTTATGTACTATAACGGTGGAGGGGAGAGAGAGAGAGAGAGACCTTTGGGGTGGTTTGAAGCGATTTCTTGAAGGCTGGCAGCTGCGGTTACTGGCGATGATGACGGAGAAAGAGACCTCAGCATGGGGCTGAGGCCCATAGTAAGCACCATCAGCTTTGTGTCCAAGTTAGCAGTGCCCAGTCTCGGTGGGTGTTGTTAAATCAGGAGGAAGAGAGGGAGCGCCAGCGCCGATGCAATGAGCGTTGGGCCGCATTATCCAAGGAGATGGCTTCATAAGTTTTCTCTTACACTTATTTGTTAAATTTAGAGTTTAATAATTAATTCACTATCCAAGGAGTGAAAGTTGGGTGGGTTGGACAATCAACCCTAGTCCAACCCTATGTATATAATCTTCAACCTTAACTCTAATTCTAGCTCTAACTCTAACCCTACTTCGGGTTGATAAACTCAATTCAAGCACTGTCCGAATTTAATTCGGGAGGGCTTGGGTTGAATTTGGGTTAATAATTTTGAGCTGATTTCGGATTATTTTACATGCTGATTTTGGGTTACTTTACGGTCTAATTTAGGTCTAATGTTCTAAACTTGATACATATATTATATAATATTCAAATAATTTAACAATTAACAACTTCAATCAAGTTTTTAACATAAAAATCATAATATTAAAAACTCAATGTAACCACAACAATACAGAATACAGTCAGATAGATCAATTTATCAATTTATGTGAGTTTAAATCAAAATGATCAATTTATACAGACAAAGATTTTTCATTGTAACAAGCAAACAAGACTTGCAACCAGATAGTGACTTATTATTTAGCAATGACAATCAATCTCTTAAACATGAATATTTTCGATTCAACCCTAGTATAAATTGTAAAATTGTATTTATATAATAGTAATTCGGGTTCGGGTTTAACCCTTGAGTTCGAGGGGTCAACCCGAGCCCAACCCAAATTAAATTCGGGTTGGAATTTTTTTACCCAAGCCCAACCCAAATACTAAAAACCCTAGCCCAAACTCTAATTTTTTCGAGTTAGACTCGGGTTAAAATCGGGTTGCCCAACCCAAGTTGTACCCCTAATTCTTAGTCAGCGAAGATATATATTAGTCATTATACGTACACAAAGACACTCTTAATATACAAAATTCTCCAAATAAATCGGACATCCAATAATGTCTTAAATAAAAGAAGTGTAATGGTTGAAATGACAAAGAATCATATCACATTAACACGATCCAAGAATTCCCATAAAATTAAATTAATACTATTACAAATTTATTTTATCATACATTTCTTTATAATAATGGATTTTCTTTCTAATAAGTGTTCATTTTTTCAACCTTTGGCTAAATTTAATGAAGGATTGTTTAGTTCGCATTGAATTACAAATCAAAATTCAATAAAATAGAAAAAATCCAATTAAACTAACATTGTCTAGGAGATCTACTTGTAATTGTAAAGGACAATTGAGATAAAAAGAGAGTTATATGAGAGAGAAGAGTCTTAGGGTTTTAAAAGAAACAAAAGTCCAATTAGGATATCATCGAGTGTTAAATCAGTTGGTGAGGGACTGTTCTAGCTTAAATAAGGTCTCAAGTTTGAGTCTTGGGAATGCATCTGCGTTTGGTAGGGAAAGTTTTGCCGCCCTTGTGGTCCTACCCGGCTCGAATCCAGATTAATTTGAGTCCAAATTGACTTTCGGATATCGGATGATCTGACAAAAAAAAAATCTAATTAGGATCGTCAGATCAATAACCTTCCAGCGATATGAGTCACCAAAAAAATTCAAGACAAATAAAGTTAGCTAATTTATTATATAGGTATATAAATATAAGCCCATGTCTCACTTTCCTTAATTTCCCATTACCTTTTTTTTTATTTTGAACTCTCCCACTACTTCTTCAACTCCTCCAAATATTAAGGTTTTTTGTTGTAGATACGTTTTCAAAAAATCAAAGGTGCTAATGCAATAAATTGAAGAGGTTGGTGACCATCTCACACTAATGTCCCCCTTCCCTTCCCTTATAGGTGGCTTTGGCCATTGAATGAGATCCATTTGATACTTTTTATTTCAATTACTTTTAAGGGTAAATCACCCCCTCATAAAAAAAATGGCATACCCTTGACTAAAATTAAAGAACAAAAAAATAATGAAGAGAATTTGGATCCCCTCCCCCGCCCATTGAAAAGAAATTGGTTTGAATATTTTGTAGTTTTAGAGAAGATGGTCATGAAATTATGGTGAAAGTTTCTTTAGAGAAAGGAATTGTTTTGCTTACTTAAATACATAGATCTCAAATATTTGATCAAGAAGCCCTTCTTTTAAAAGAATGGGAAGGATTGAAATCAAATCGTTAATATAAAGCAATGGATATAATCACCCGGAATATCATTGCTTCATCATTTTGAGTTGGGGCAAAAAAAATGTAAGCTTTTTGAGTGACAATATTGAGATATACACATGTATAAAATAAAAATAAAAAATATAGATTACTTTAAAAAGTGACAAATAATTAATTTTTAATTAATAAATGTTTGAAAAAGGATTGATGGACATTTTTTTTATCCAAAAAAAAACATGTTTTGAATAAATTAGCCTTCATAACCAATACTTGGTTATCTTTTTTTTTTTTTTTTGAGCTTTTACCCTAACTCATGTTCTTTTTTAAATTTATACCCAAAAAATAGTCATTTTCAAGCTATTTCTCAAATCCAGATACTTTTAAAAACGTTAGTTCGAATGGCGTTTTTATACTAAAAGACGTCATTAACGTTTTTTTAAATATGTCACTTCAACCAACGTTTTAAGAAAACCTTTATTTATTTAAAAAGTTACATAAACATTGGTTTAACCAACGTTCTTTTAAAGAAGTTGGTTCAACTAACATTTTTTAGCTTCTTAAATGTGTTGGCTAAACCAACATTTTCATCGTTGTTTTTTATATAATTAGAAAAAATTACACTCAGATTTCTTGAAGTTTATTATTTAATCACTTAAATTTCCTAACATTTAAAATATTACATATAGACCCTCTAAGGTTTGTGCGCATAACACTTAGACCCATGCTGTAAATATATCAATCAATAAATTATACCTAGACCTCCTAAAGTTTATAAGCATATAATACTTAGATCCCTTAAGTTTAAAATATTATACTTAGACAAAAAATATTCCAATAAAAAATACTCCAATCAAAAATTCTGGACCGACAAGTGTGACAAAAAATGAAGTTTATAGTTCAAATCTTCGAATTCCTATACATTTCTAATTTTATGTATGCTTAAGGACGAAGAAAATAACACATTTCCAATTGTATTATACCATATAATGTTCTATGTTGTTGAAGAACATCATTATTGCAACATATGCACTATTTTCTCATATGTGTACAAAATCAGACCAAACAAATGTGTTATTTTTTGTTCTTTGTATGTGACAATAGATTTTTCTTGACGTCAGTCTCATTTGCTTTGTAATTGTCGAAATGACATAAACACACACAAATGCGTTATCATTGAGGTGAATAATGCATGATTGTATTCTAGTTGATTACCATTACATGAAATTGTGAAGTACAACAAAAAAATGGGGTCAAAGTGTAATTATAGGAGTCAATTGGGGGAAACAATGTTTTTAATGTTTTATGAAAAACATTGGGCTGGTGCTGGGTATATGGGTTTCGGAAGGTAGTGGTGCTGGGGCTGTGAGATAGTGATGATGGTGTTGCTAGTGGTGCTGCTGGGGCTATGGGCGAGTGATGGTGGTGTTGCTAGTGGTTTCGGATGGTAGTGCTAGGGGTGTGGGCTAGTGAAGGTGGTGTTGCTGGTGGTTTCGTATGGAATGGGTGGGGTTGTGGGCTAGTGATGGTGGTGTTGAAGGAGGTGGATTTCGAATTTAGGGGTGGTTGATTTCGAGTCTAATGAAAGTTATAGAATGAAGGCAGAAGGGAAAATAAGAGATGAGGGTTTTGGAGGTGATAAAAACGTTGGTTCAACCAACGTTTTTTAGGGTGAGAGGTTCAGATACATTGGTTAAACCAACGTTTATGTCATTTTTTAAAAAAATAAAGGTGTTTCTAAAATGCTGGTTGAAGTGACGTTTTTTTTGGATAAAATATTGGTTCAAATAACGTCTTTTGGTCTAAAAATGTTATTCCAACTAACATTTTTAAAAGTTCTTGTATTTGAAAAATAGTTTGTGTAAGAGGCAAAAAATTGGAGATACCTCCTACTAGAATATGATTTGGTATTTTGGGTAAAGAGCGTTTCTGAACTTGATTTCTCAGTCCTGTCTGCCTGCAAAACGAGCAAACTGTCTAAAATCGAAGTATTTCGATCGAAGATACTCCGATACTTAAGTCAGTAATGAAACTGATTGAATTGCTAATAGACAAGAAGAGTTCAACGTGTCTTTCACTTTGACTCCATGTGTTTTTTATAGACCCTGTTCAGTTAGAGTTTCCATAATTTTTGATTTAAGGTGGTAACCTTCCTCCAATTAGGCGGGTCTAGTTGGGAAGTTGTTGATATCTCTCTAGCAATACCTCCTACCAGACCTATAATCATGCTCATTCGTTTTAACCAGAATGCCTGAATTACAGCCATTTTTTTAGCACCACATTCACTGTTTAAACAGCTCGGTCGTAACAGTTCGGTCGTAATGAGCACTAAGTTCATTCCTTCCTTTCCAAGCTTTCTGATCAGCTCGGTTGTTATTTGATGACAACCCGGACGAATTTTATCCTCTGCTCGGCCGAGACAACCTAGCTGTCTGTTCGGTCGAGTTTTATCCTTTACTAGGTCGGACCAATTTTAGCTCGGTCGGGATAACTAGCTATCTGCTCGATCAGATCTTGCCCTTTACTAGGTCAGACCAACTTTAGCTCAGCCCGGATAGCCTAGCTAATTATTCTACTAGGTTGGACCAACCTTGGTTCGGCCCGAATAGTCTAGCTACTTGCTCGGTCATAGTAGAGTCATTGCAAATAACATTTCAGCATGTGCAACCTGCCACGTGTCCAAGTATAATTGTCAGATGATGATTAGAATTTATCGACCCTTTCATTTGCCTCCAGAGAATATTTTTTACGTGGCACACTAAAAGATATTCTCTACTCATAATCCTTTCTCTCATTAATTGCCATGTATTGTTCCTTATAAAATGCGTTTTTTGTGTCTCTTTCCCCTAGCACGGAGGTCCTACCTCAATGAAGGGCTCGTGAGTTCAATACTTAAGAAAAATTTGAATCATGACCCCTTTCCCCTAGCCAAGAGGACCTGCCTCATTGAAAGGTTCGGGCATCAGTTTTTGGTCACTTATGGTGGCCTTTGCACCGATCCGCCGATTTGATCGGTCTTCAAACTTTACCCGTTTGGCTTACACCGTCGTGCCTAGCCGTGGGCCTAAGTTTGATCGGATGGCTGCACCTGAGCTAGGTCCTTGCCTCTGTCAGAATTTTTTCCTCCCTATCGTTGTAGTAGGTTGGGTTATGTCCGAGCCTTCTCAGGTCTTGCAAGTGGCAGGTACTCCACAAAAGGATTAGCTCTAAGGCTCAATCTTATTTACTCGCTAGAGATACTCCACTATTAGGCATCTTTTCCGTGGTAGGTACTCCACAAAAAAGATTAGCTCTAAAGTTCAATCTTATTCATTCGTTGGAGGTACTCCACTGAAGACATAGTTTGAAAAGCTCAATCATGTTTACATATGAGAGGTACTCCCTTGAAGTAATATAACATTAGTCATCCCAACCCAATAGCTCAGGCATATCATTTATAAATGGACGTCGATTCTTTTTTCAGCTTGTATCGTTTTGTTTGGTCTAGGTCATGCCACCCAAGCCTTGCCTCCATAACAATGTTTGCTACTAAGAGTTTCCATTTTTTCTTCTTTAAGAAAATGGACTTCTCAAGCTCTTCTTTCATTTGACCTCTTTGGTCTAACTAGATTATTTCAGTCTGTGGTTCTTAATTTCACTTGTAGTTTTTATCAATTAACGTACCAACTTGAGGGAAGGTGAGCTCGGTACGATCTGCATCTTCTTCAACCTTGGCTTACTATGTTGCAGAGATACATGCGAGTCCGACTTTTAAATGTCTAGTTGTGACTCATGTTTGATGAAGTACCAGAGATTTTGTTATCCTTTTGGATCATTTCCCTTTCGTGAAGGATTTTTCAAGCTGCTTCCCAAGGCTCATTTTGGCTCTACGTGCTCTATATATAATCTTAAAT
The DNA here is from genome assembly GCA_023539305.1 of Ilex asprella. Lineage (NCBI taxonomy): Eukaryota > Viridiplantae > Streptophyta > Magnoliopsida > Aquifoliales > Aquifoliaceae > Ilex > Ilex asprella. Next base: position 186,243 of record CM042197.1, read on the forward strand.
TTCATGGTTAAAACTTTGGTTAAAGCAAGAAATAATCTGTGAATGTTGGTTTTGCTTGGCCCATATTCAATGCTTCATCATGTGATTTGGAACGTGTAGTAACTGCACTGTTCCTTGCGGATGTTGATTGTGGCATTCTGATCGTGATGATGCAAACCCCTTCGTTCGGTTTGTGTTTATGATGTCTGCTTCATCTTCAAAAGTGTAAACCCAAGCGCAGGTTGAGCGAAGTAATAATTTCTCGAAAAGTCCGAGGTCGATCCCACAAGGAATGGCAACAAGGAAACAGTCACAATAAACTAACAACAATCTAAAGGAAAAGATTTGGTTGAAAAGTTGTTGATTAGAGAAAATTAATTTAGGTAATTAAAACAGTAATAAAATTACTAGAGCATCAGGTACTCCCTCTCAACTTCATACGGTAATAATTAAAGACTCAAGAGCTTGACTTGAAAAAGAAATTAAATGTCGGTTAATTCAATTAACAAATCAAGTGATAAATCTCAAGGTTATAATCAAACAGCTACCAGGAACCTGAATAATCATTCAATCATATTATTTTATGAAATAGTGTTAACAATTCAAGCATGGAATAACCAGTGATTTATGCGCAGGAAAACTCAAGCAATCGATGTACGTGGCACAACAACTCAGGAGTTTTTACAGCATAAACAGCTTTGATAAAAGATTAGAAATTAAGTCAACACCATAACATAAATCATTAAGTACAAAATCAATAAAAATATTGTACTCTGTTGAGAGACTTCCCCTTGCCCTAGTGGAGTTTTCTAGCCGAACATAATAAAATTAACTCCAAATATTCGCCAGCCCAAAAAAGTCCTTTTACAAGGTCCTCGGTATCTATTTATAATTACATTGGGAAAAGATTGAATTCCGTCAAAGTTCCAAATCTGGCGCAAGCTCATCTTCAACACGCGTCCGGACGCACCTTTTCTTCCGTCCGAACACCAACTCCAGAATGTGCAGTCTGTGTCTTCTCAATTTTTTGCCAACCGCGTCCGGACGCGCGTTCCTAATCCATCCGGACGCGTGATCCAGTGTGATCCCCTTGAGTCATGCTTCATTTCATAACTTAGCTCCAATTTTTCACTATTAACCTACAAAATAACACAACTCATCTTTTATTCACATAGCATTGTTCTTTAAATAAATTTACATAATTATCACACTTTCATAACAAAATAATCAATCTTTTCACCTAATGAATGTAATTATTAGACCTCAATCAATGTCCACTGTCAATGACGATAGCTCTATGTTGTTGATCTTCTGTTACAATTGCTGAAGTAACTGGGATTGTCTAAATCCCACTAAAGTTCTCACTTTATTTGCTTTGTCTAAGATGGTTTCTGATATTAACGGATAAGTTATGTTCTGGCTAGTCACTACAATACAAGAAAAGCTCTTCCCAAGAGCACATGCAATTAAGAATAATGATGATTTTCTATGGGTGGCAGATATTGTCCCATAAGAAACTACAATGTGCCATCATGCATGACTGAAGGAATCGTGAGCATAACTTGTAGATGAGTCATTCTTGTGTTTGTATGATGGGGCTTTGCAAACATGTATTGGGGGGTCAAGTCCTCATAAAAGTATCAAATTACGTCTAAAATGTTGAATTTGCCTTCCAACTGAGCATGAATATTTGTCCAAGGTGCAAGTCCAATGGGCCTATATAATTAATACCATATCCATCAAGACATTTTACTCACGTGAGGCATGGATGAAGAAGACCTCTTGTATGCTAAACATCCGTCCATGAATAGCAATTCATAGCAGTAAATAATTTATTTTTCTCTAGAATAGTTATTCAACGAGGTAAATGACCTTGTCCCTTAGGCTTCCATGATGCATGTTATATCTAAATTCTTGGTTTTCCCAGGTTAGAGAGTCGATTTTCATACGTGTAGGCGTTGCCCATTAGGAATCAAGTGGTACACTTTGATTCTTCTTATTCCGTATTTTAGCCCCTTTAAGTTAAAATATTTTTCAGTTATTGACCTCTTAAACTAGATATCTTAGGTATCTCTCTATTCAGATCTTACATAATAATCAAATATAATTTGTCATAAATACATTCCTCTAGTGAAATTCTTACTTCCTAGGCATGTTTCACAAGGTGGTTTGTATAGGATTTTTCTTGAGGACGCATATGGATTGACCAAACCAATGTTTTCTAAGCATTCTTTATGTTGTAGCAGTCACGGTGGCCTAAGGAAAAGCTTTAGGGCTGTTGGATCCATGAGATAATTTATTCAAAAATGTCAAATGATCACACAAGAAGCGATCTCCAAAGATTTGTACTAGTGTGAATGGCAATCCACCTGATGAGGCTGGATCTCACCCTAATATTCACCAAGCATAGTGGCACACTACGCCCTAGACCGATATTTTTGTCTTAGTAATCAAAAATTAACACAAGCTTTCCAAAAAAAGTTGGTGACAACTACCATTGAGTTAATGTGTAGCTAAATTCTTGGACATTACTAATTTTCTTAAAGGCTTAATCTCTACTCGTGTAGGTTCTTCCTATTTGAAATTGAGTGGTACACTCTAATTTGTCTCAAATGCATTCCATTTAATAAATATTTGTTGTCTTTTCAAGTCGAACATCAAGCAATTGACCCTTGAATAGTTTGCACAGAAATATCAAGCGTCGTAGGCATAACTTCTTTTATTTGATATTGAACCCGAGTCAATATAAATAGCTTTTCATTTCACAATAAAATGTCATAAACAAGTGTATGTCAAGAGAGTGAAGAAGCTCTGGACTTCTATGATCTATCTACATAAACTCAATAATACAAACTCTCAAGTATATGGTGGAGAGCATAATTCCTGACCAACCATAATAACACATGATTTGTTTAATTTCTTTTAATTCACTGGCCTAGTGTCCTATTGCTATTGTTCCATGTTTCATCCAATATAAAACTGGTGATGACATGTATGGGAAGGTTGATGTGAGTATCTTTGTAATAATTCTTTGTATTCGCTCTACAGCGTATGAAATAATTCTACTTTGTTTCATAAAGTTCAAAGATGATCAAACCATTAACCCAAGAAGATATGGGAGATAAGACAATATATCTTATGATTAAATGACCATTATTACTAGGCATAAGGGCACTTTAATAACAAACCTAGGTTGTGGATGGTCCCACTATTTTCAGCATGACTCTAGTAGAGTCACTTATGACTAAACAATTATATGCTTGTATTCAATGTCACGTTGAAGGTGTAATATCATATTCAAAGAAATCGACATTATAGAGTCAGACATCGACCGCTTCTCTATGATCTCTATGTGAGTATAATATGTGTTATTTTTTTTATTCGAAAGATAATTAGTCAATTTTTTCCTATGGGTCCACACACCAAATAGGAACACAATAGATTAACTAAATAATGGTCGGACCGATTGGGTACACAGTGATAAGTTATACAACCATGTTTTTCCTGATTGATAAAATTCCAAGATGGATAATCATTGTTAGGAATCATCCTTCTCTAAGTCCATATCCAATTTATACTACTTTGAGAATGCTAACCCAATATATAATAAGCAACAAAAATTATTTAAAAGAAGGAACGAAGTAACCCGATTGATGATTCCTCCAGAGAGAAAAAATGTGTGAAAATATGTCAATGAGATCATGTGCAGTTGGATTCTTAGAGAGTTTATCTCTATTCATGTAGGTCTTGCCTACAGTGAATTAAGTGGTACACTTTGATTGGTTTCAGACTCATATTGTTCAATTCTCGCTGGTTGACCTCTATGGTCGAATTTCTCATCACTTGGTGTTGACCGCACGAGACCCAAATAAAGGGTATGTGATTTCCTCTTCAATTGGCGTGTATGACTAATATTACTCCTTGCTCCACGAGCCTGTCTATTAGGCCAACAACCATCGTGCATGGTGACACACTATTGCTGGGGACGAATTGCCTCTTCTTTCTTTTTTTTTTTACTCATACTCACACAAAATGATCAAAACCTTGTGTTGTTGACATAAATAGCTATGTACGTTATTCTTGTGCACTTTATTGTTGCACTTGTAGATCCATCGACAAATGCTTGTTACAGTATCGAAATAAGATCATTGAAATACTCATGTTTTTGTAATTCAAGAAAACTTGATCATCGTTTCCCACAGACAACGCCAAAATGTAAGAGGCAAAAAATTAAAAATACCTCCTACTGGAATGATTTGGTATTTTGGGTAAAAAACGTTTTTGAATTTGATCTCTTAGTCTTGTTTGCTTGCAAAACGAGCAAACTATCCAAGATCGAAGTGCTTCGATCAAAGGCACTCTGATGCTTAAGTTAGTAATGGAACTGATTGAATTGCTAATAGACAAGGACAGTTCAGTGTACCTTTCACCTTAACAACTTATGCTTTTTATAGACCCTGTTCAGTTAGGGTTTTCATGATTTTCGATTTAAAGTGGTATACCTTCCTCCAATTAGGCGATTCTAGTTGGGAAGTTGTTGATATCTCTCTAGCAATTCCTCCTGCCGGGCCTATAATCATGCTTATTTGTTTAACCAGAATGTCTGAATTACAAGTATCTTTTTAGCACCACGTTCACTGTTTAAATAGTTCGGTCGTGACAAGCACCAAACTCATTCTTTCCTTTTTGAGCTTTCTGATCAACTCGGTTGCTATTTGATGATAGCTTTGTCGGATTTTATCTTCCGCTTGGCTAGGACAACCTAGCTGTTTGTTCGGTCGAGTTTTATCCTCTACTAGGTCGGACTAATTTTAGCTCGGTCAGGATAGCTAATTATTTGCTCGGTCGGATTTTGCCCTTTACTAGGTCGGACTAACTTTAGCTCGGCCCGAATAGCCTAGCTACTTGTTCTACTAGGTCAGACCAACCCTAGCTCGGCCCGAATAGCCTAACTACTTGCTCGGTCATAGTAAAGTCATTACAAATAAAATTTTAGCACGTGCAACCTTCCACGTGTCCAAGTCTAATTACCAGATGATGATCAGAATTTATCAACATCTTCAGTTTGAAAACGGTTCTCTTTTGGGTATATGGTAGAAAAAATGCATGAGTTAGGGTAAAAGCTCCTCTTTTTTTACTAGTAAAGTTTATGAATTAGCCTTCATAACACTCACGTCTAAATAATATATTTTACATGTAAAATATATTAACTGAAATTTTAATTTTACTTAATTATATATCACTTACATGAATTTAAATGGAATACACTATTTATAAGTGAACTCCACAGACAGCTATTAAAATTGAGGAAAAGTGTATTATTGGGAATCTTCGATCTAAAGTATGTAATTGAATGTTGGAAATACAATACTTGGGTTGGGTTCATTTGTAAGGCTGCAAAGGAGTTGAGGAGCTTTTGCTCTATTCATATTGATTGTGTTTATTAAAAGTGCCTCAAAATTTTGTCCAATATTGATTTATTTTCTAAATGAACAAGTCACTTCTTAAATGGAGTTGAGCATGAGATATTCATGAACAACTTGACTTATTTACGGTCCTACTTGAAGATAAGATGGCATGCACTATCATTTACACTGTATATAATATTAGTATTTTTAATTAAGAAAATATGCAAATTGTAAGAATTGTGTTGTGATATAAAAATGGTGAAGAAGAGGGAGAGAGAGTAGTATGTTTTTAATGAAGCACGAATCATTGTTGGAGGTGGGCATTGTATTCCTAGTGTAGTGCACCTTTTAAGCTCAAAGGCCAAAAATATATCACCAAGATTTGAATGTGCACGCTCGCTCGCTTGGTATGCATTGTATAGCCTATCTTTTATGCATTTGATTGATTCCCTTCCACTCCCTCGTCGACATCGTCTTGTCTCCTTTCAAAACGTATCTTTTCTCCATCTGAGACTGATTCCATTGCCCGCCCCAACATTTCCCTTTTATAACCCTTCTCGCTCTCTCTCCCTCCCCATTCTTATATCAGGGCTAGCTATCCGCTTCACCATAGTAATCGTCTGTCTGGTGAAGCTGAAGCTCAATTGTTTGGATACCCTTCCCATCATGTCTTTCTCTCCCCCTGTAACTCCTTCCCTTCGCCACAAACTCCACCGTCCTCCTGTTTCAGGTCTGCTATCTTTATCGCTCCCACACTATTTTTTTGCATGTGTTTGGGTTTTTGGACAGGACTATCTTATTCACATGTACTTACTTGATCAGGAGGAAGAAAAAAAACATTTACTTGATTTTAATCTGGTACTTGCTCATGCTCTACCCAACATAATATATTTATGTGCTACTAACTACTCAGCAAGAATCAATGTGCGTATCTCTGCTTGCAAAAATAGGATGCTGTGTTCCAAATTCCTGGTTCAGTGCTGGACCGTTGTTTCTAAATCTCACTCTTTCCTCAACTTGCCATACTTTCTGCTGGCATATCGATGTGGTGTATGGTGCCTGAAATTTTTATCGAACCGACACCTTTATGGCTGATTCTTTGATTGATTCCTAGTTGAATTTTGGCTTCTTTCTGGCCTTTGAATTGCTCAGGCAAATGCGCGGTTAGGGTTGCGGAAATGAGAAAACAGTACCATCGATATTTTATTAATTCAACCTTTATAAAGACCCATTAAATCAAAATTCTTATAGAAAATTTCTTCTCTCATCAAATGGCGTTCATCACTTCCTTGTGTATCAACCATCTCATACTAGTTTTTTGCATTCGGATTCTAACCAATGGGATTGAAACCTGGACGAGTCTTTCATTTTAGAGTTGATGAGGGAAAAATCTTGAGAAAATCAAACCTTTACCAGCAAGAGAAATGTAAGGTCAACAACGAAGTTAGTGGAGGCTGCAAGGAAATGAGATTCTGTAAGAGCAACTAATCTCCTATAATTTTCTAACCATTTTTAAGTTTATGGCTCTTTCTTGTACCAACTATATTATTACATATGAGTTTGTACTTTGTACAGAGTTTAATTGCCCAGAGGTTTACCCGTTTTGTGGCATGGTTTCTAGTTTGGCTAATACTTAACTTTTTACTTAACTGCAGTATTGCAGTAGGCTTGATTGAATTAATGATATATTAATTAGTTTTGTTTCATTTCTCTTGGATACATGGTGTATAAACAAATTTCAGTGAGTTGCCTTTGGGTGTCTCTTTTTCTAACAAGGTTTTTTTTGTTCCTAAATATTTTCATACTTCCATATCTTGTCTTTCAAGCAGCTTCTCTGAATTTTGGACTTGGAATAACAGCAGAAGCTAATCCTTCTGTCCTGGTATAAGCTCCTGACAACTATCCATTTTATTTCCTTCTTTTTAACTTCCATATGCTCTTCTATACCCTGACTGAATTGTTTAATATAATGTGAAACTGCATCCAGTGCCTTGATGGGAGTAAAGAAAGAATTAGGGAACTATTCAACAAGGTTGAACTTTCTGTTTCTTCATACGACACTGCATGGGTAGCGATGGTTCCTTCCTCACATTCTTCTCGGGCACCTCGTTTCCCTCAATGCTTGGATTGGTTAATGGACAATCAGCTTCATGATGGCTCATGGGGTCTTCCTCATCGCCATCCCTTGTTACTTAAAGATGCTCTTTCGTCTACATTAGCATGTGTACTTGCGCTCAAACGTTGGGGTGTCGGTGAAGAACAAATCAAAAAAGGTAAGTGCTCTACTGTTCCTGTTCAGTGTCCTCTGATTGTGTTTACTAGATATCTTCTTGTTGCAGGTCTACGTTTTATTCAGTTGAATTTCACTTCAGCTACTGATGAGTATCAACACTCTCCAATTGGATTTGACATCATATTCCCGGGCATGCTTGAGTATGCTAAAGATTTGGAACTGAACCTTTCTTTAGAACCAACGGATTTAGATGTTGTGCTTCAGAAGAGAGAGTTGGAGCTCAGGAGGTATCTTTTATTTTGATAACTGATGTTGATTTCCTTACGGGTTTCATAGATCACCAGGAAGAAATTGTTCTAAAATAATATGAATTTGATGGAACTAACGATCTCCTAAAAGATTTGTCAAAAATGATGGTGATTACCCAAGACGAGCCTGTATCGCACAACACCTCATCAAACTAGCTGAAACTTTGGTGTTTTGGCTGGCTTCACTTAACAATGACTACCCTGCTCCCACCCCTGCCTCCACCGGAAGGGGGGTGGAGGAATCTAGTCACTTGAATGTAGACCATGGATCATGTAAATTGACAAATTGGATTGTTTGGAAAAGGAAAATAGACTCAATAATCAGTACATAA
>CM042197.1:194512-227214 GCA_023539305.1 Ilex asprella
ACCAGCACTGTATAACTTCCATATGGCACCCAAACACCCCCAAAGTGTTTAGCTTTGTATTAATTTTGTCTGCATTTAGATGTCGTGGGAGCTATTCGGAGGAAAAGAAAGCCTACTTGGCATATGTCTCAGAGGGAATGGGAAAGTTACAGGACTGGGATATGGTGTTGAAATATCAGAGGAATAATGGGTCACTCTTTAATTCACCATCCACCACAGCAGCTGCCCTTACTTATCTTCAAAATGATGGTTGTCTTAATTACCTCCATTCACTTGCAGACAAGTGTGGAAATTCGGGTATCTCCTTCTGTAGTTGTTTGTCCATTATAGGTTATGTGTCAGCTCTGTGCAATTCTAACATTTTATTTTTTATGTTCAATTGTTGTTCAGTTCCCACGATCTACCCTCTAGATATATATCTGCGTCTCTGTATGGTTGACAACCTTGAAAGGTTGGGAATTGATCGACATTTTATGAAGGAAATTAGAAGCGTGTTAGATGAAACATACAGGTAATCTACTTGATCAGATGTGCACCACTTATGAGGTCTTTCTTTGAATGATGCTTTGATTCATTTAAAATTAGGTTAGTATATCTTTAATTAATCCTTTTTCAAGTTATCTCTTTGCCTTCCATTTAAGTTTACAGCTGTTGTTTCACATCCACTGTGAATTGTAACATTAGCCCCAAAACAGAGCCTGGCTGCAGGGGGAAGAACAGATATTTATGGACATTGCTACGTGTGCTATAGCATTTCGAATACTACGTACTAATGGCTATGACGTGTCTTCAGGTACTCTCTTGAATTTTGGAGTACAAATTACCATTATTTTTTCAGGGTTTCATTGCAGTCTTTAAAAGTTTGATTATTTCTGCTTGTGGTGTAGACCTGTTAACTCAAATTATCAAAGGTGACGGTTGTTTTGAATTACCCGGAGGACATGTCAAGGGCATTAGTGCTGTCCTCGAATTATATAGGGCTTCACAGTTCATTATACACCCAGATGAATCTTCTTTAAAGAAACAAAACTCATGGTCCAGCCATTTCCTGAAACAGAAGTTATCCAGTGGTTCAATTGATTCTGTTGGACTCGACAGATATATTAGACAAGAGGTAGCTTTTTGAGATATGTCGACCAACATAGCTGTTGTCATCTTTCCTACTTGATTGTACTATCCCACTACTTGCAAGAGGTGGTAATTCTTCCTTCTTCAGGTGGATGATGCTCTTAAGTTTCCCTCACATGCAAATTTAGATCGTGTGGCCAACAGGAGAAATATTGAACATTACATTGTAGACAGCACCAGAGTTCTTAAAACCTCTTATAGGTAGATCACTTGTAATCTTTCCAATTTGTGTTTAAGAGAGAGGATATAATCCATCTGTCGATATGCTTATGTTGGTCACTCTTTGTTTTTCCTATTCTAGGTCATCAAATATTAGTAACGGAGATTTCCTGAAAGTGGCAGTGGAAGATTTCAACATCTGCCAATCCATACATTCTGAAGAACTCAAACATCTTGAGAGGTGCATATCTTTTGCAGCTTCAAAACATGATATTCAGGCAATTTACTTGATATCTTTTATTAGAGCAAGGTGAAGTGGTAGCAGAGGCGGATTTACAGTGGGGGCAGCTGCCCCCACTGAAATTTTAAAAATATTTGGGGAGTAAGGTGAAATTTTAGAATCTGTTAAAAGTTGCCCACTGAAATTTTAAAAATATTTGTGGAGTAAGGTGAAATGTTTGAAATTTTAGAATTTGTTAGACGTTGCCACCATTGGAAATATTTTAAACTCAAGGCTAGTCATGTATTTTCTCAAACAGGTGGGGTTCTTTAGTCTTTAGCAACAATAGAAAGTACTTTTATTTTTACTTTGCAGATATCACAGTGATTCCATGAACTTCACTTCTATAATTCCGGATTTGATTTCCCTAATTACAAATATATATTTTTTTGTTGTGCTATTTTTGTATGATAAATTAATATAGAGAATTTCAAGTAGTTAAATTATGGGATTGTTATATATAGAATTTACATGTTATGGACTATTTTTTGGATTAAACCATTTGGTTCGAGGGGCTTGAGAAATCTGATTGTGAGAAATTAGGTTGTTTGTATGTCTAAGTTTGATTTACTAGACTTGTATTTATGTTAAAAATTGTTTGACTTTCTAAACTATTTTGATTGATTGGGATTGAATACTGAATTATTTTCGATAAATACTTCTCAGTAAGGAACATAGTAAAAAGTCGAGAGATCAATGAATCAATGATTTCTTTGATGCATATGTCGAGAAAGAATGTTCAAATACAATTTATGAAAACTTGTTGAAACAATTATGAAGATTTTCAAGAATTTGGATTTTTCCATGTATTGAATTAATTTATTATTGGGCACTATTTTTTTGATACAAAAGTATTTGTTTGGTGCAACTTTATAGTGAACTTTTTTTGTCGACTCTTTTTGTATGTTGCTTGTATATGTTATGTTGATGAAACTATGCTTTTGTAAAATAGTGTTAACACTCCGAGATTGAGTATTAATATATTGAAGGTTGCCCCTACTAGAGTTAGAGTCTGGTTCCACCCGTGAATGGTAGCATGCATATCAGGAGATAAGGGCAAACCAAAGCTGCATCTTATTTATTGTCTGTATGGGTGTGTTTACGAATAGGCAATTACAATGGCAGGGTTTTTTTGATTTCCTTGTCACTTGTGTTGCAACTTGACCTTCTTGTTAACTTTGACTTTAATTGCTTTGGTTTGATTTCCTTGTCACTTGTGTTGCAACTTGACCTTCTTGTTAACTTTGACTTTAATTGCTTTGGGGAATACAGAGTGTTAGTTTTATAAAGAGGTTGGCCCTTGGCACAACTTTAAGGTTGCTCCATTGTAACCTTGGTGTCATGGGTTTGAACCACGGAAACAACCTCTCCTCACATGGGAGGAAGGCTACATACATCTAACCCTCCCTAGACCCCACAATGGTGGGAAAGCACTGGGCTGTCCTTTTTTAGGGTGTTGGTTTTGCAAACAAAAGCTTGATATGCTCTCCATCTCAGCAGGTGGGTTGTAGACAACAGATTAGACGAGCTACAATTTGCCAGGCAAAAGATGGCATATTGTTATTTCGCTATTGTGGCAAGTCTTTCCTCTCCTGAACTATCTGATACCCGCATTTCATGGGCCAAAAATGCCGTGCTCACCACTGTGATCGATGACTTCTTTGACATCGGAGGTTCTATGGAAGAATTAGTGAACCTAATTCAGTTGGTCGAGAGGTATGTTTCCCTGCCCCATTCTTTTTTAATTTAATGATTCAATGGTCCATGTATTGTGCAGATTCCCTTTAGTAAGGTTTCTAAGATGTATGACTCGGTGAAATATGTTGTACCACAGATGGGATGTTGATGTAGGCACCGATTGTTGTTCCGAGCAAGTTCAGATCTTATTTTCAGCTCTTCACAGCACAATCTGCGAGATTGGAGGCAAAGCACTAAAGTGGCAAGCACGGAGTGTGACAAACCACATAATTGAGATTGTGAGATAATATCTTTACTTCTTCCATCATGTTATATCTTTCTATTTTTATTTTGTTTTGTGCATATATTTTCCCAAAGGCAAATACGCCATATCATTTGCAGTTTCAGATTGCAACGTCTGATACTGCTGCAAACCCTTGCGTTGCCGGAATACCCTTTGAGGCTCTGTAGGAATTCAGCTTTAGGTATTGAAAGTTGTGCTTGTTTAATTAAAAATGGCTCCTTTGAATTCTTTGACCCTTAGAAGGATGCATAAAATATAAAATAAAAAGATTGACTTGGGAAACAACAGTCAGAAAACGAGAAAAAGAAGTTCTTGTCAGTTTAATATGTGATACATGGGTCAATGGCCTACATGATATTAAATTAATATTTTGAGGAGGAGGGGCCATAAAAGTAGCTTGCTACTGGATCTCTGCATGTAACCCAAGCATTGCACTAAGCATAGGCCTGGCGCAAGGAAAAAAAAAAGGAGGGCAGTCAATTGTGGCAGCCAGTCTTGTTTGGTGATAAAAGGGGTACCATGCTGGCACACAGTGTTACCACATTCATCCTCATCGCCACCTTTTCCATTTTTTTTTATTTTGGTTGATCTGGTTTGCTTGTTATGTTGATTATTAAACATGCCACCATATCCAACAATTTCCTGAACACTTCTTTCTTCCTCTTAGAAAATTGTTGAGTTAACAACATATAAACAAGATCTAAATCTAAATGGGATTCTCTGTTGGCCAATTCTTTTCTAACATTGAAACAATAATTTCATTGAGGGGATATTGTAGGATCTATGATACAGCATCACTTCCGTTACATTGCTGTCACTTTAATGTGACTTGAAGACCCTCTAATAGAAACTGCCACTGCCTCTAAACCTCTTGGATGGATTGGACAAATCATGTTTCATGACAAAGCTCATAGAGGAACGTATCTTTTGTCAAACCATTGGTTATCCTTCCTTTCTTTATGCTTTAATCCCCATGTAGTTTCTGGACTTCCTTTTGCCCTTGTGGTTCCTCCACCTCAAACATAATATTCTCCACAACAGGGAAAATTACTTATCCTAGTTGCATATAACTTGATCACTTCAAAAGCTGGTGGCTATTAACCATTTATATTTTAAATATTTTTAAGGTACTTTTTATTGTGTCCACCCATTCCACTTTCTTTTCTTATCATAGAGGTCCATACCTAAATGGCTATGGAATGATGGACACTTTGGGACATGTCTAGACAAGTTTTCTACACAAGTTTTGGACATGTCGGATCATTTTGTAACTTTTTATTAAAAACAATTACAGGTTATCTTTTTTATTGTATAAATATTAGGGCCATTATGTAGTAAAATAAAGGATTAATCATAAGTTTATAAAAACACCAGGGTTCCTTTTACATGTAACTGCTCACAAATTATTTGTTTCTCAAGTGTGCTTTCCCTAAAGGTGCTCAACCAGTTCAACATCCTCTTTTAGCTATGCTCATTATGTGAACATGTTTTTGTGCCTACTGGCTGGGGGTGTACAAAAAGTGTTTTCCATCTGTTTTACATGTATTTCCAACTGCACAGTACTTGGAAAGCATTTCTTCCCTTCACCATCTTTCTCCAATTCTGGGGGCAAGGTTTCAAGTTCTCTGCCCTTATGGATGACTGAATTTGTCACTTCTGGATGTTCTTTGGCCATCAGTAGTTACTTTTGGGGCTGCCTCCAACATATTCAATCTTTTTCTACCTCCACTTTCAAAAATTTAGTTTGTTCTTCCCTACTTCCGGAATCTTTATAGGTTATAAATCATTATTCTTGATTAAATATTAGGTTTTAGAAGTAATAGTCATCTCTGTGTGGTAAGCGCTTGTTTTGATCCCATATTCAAATTTTCTGGAATCTTCACAAGGAAAGCTAAGATGGTATTTGAAAAGTGAGAGGAGGTTGTTTTTTTTATCCCATGGTACCCTTGTTTTTTAAATGTTGATCAAATTGTAGATGATGCAAGCTATTTTTGCATGGCAGTGGTTGAATTTGCTCAAATCAATGTTGAAAGAAGCTGAATGGCTTAGAGATATGTCGTTGCCAACGATGGATGAATATATGACAAATGGATATGTGTCATTTGCCCTAGGGCCAATTATACTCCCAGCTCTTTATTTCGTTGGGCCTAAGCTTTCTGAGGAACTTGTTCGTAGTGCAGAATTGCATAATCTGTATAAGCTTGTGAGCACTTGTGGACGTCTTCTCAATGATATTCAAAGCTTCGAGGTAGATGTGTGTGTGTGTGTGTGTGTATATAATTCATTGCTTCTCATCTGTTATGGTCATCTTTAATAATTTTTTTCCTCGTAAAGTAGTCATATTTCATATTGCCAATATGTTAATGCTGTGTTGCAGAGGGAAACAAAGGAAGGTAAATTGAATGCTGTGTCATTGTGTATGATTCATGGCAGTGGTGCAGTTACTAAAGAAGAGGCTTTTGGAAAGATAAAGGATTTCATTGACAGCCAAAGGAGAGAACTGCTGAGATTAGTTTTGCAGGAAAAGGGTAGTGTAGTTCCAAAAGCTTGCAAGGATGTGTTCTGGAAAATGAGCCAAGTGTTGCATTCATTTTACATAAAGGATGATGGATTCACCTCGGGTACGATGATCAGTGCTGTGAAGTCAATTATTCATGAACCTATTTCTCTTAATCAAACGGAAGAAGATCATAGAGAAGATCTAAAACATGTCATGAACTAGCTGTATATATCCTAGTCTTGTGGATGTTACGCCACCAGTAGGGATTTGTCAACAAAGAGCTTTCTTGTGCCAGTGAGATAAGACTGACAGGAAATTTTGGTTGATACAGTTTTCCGTTGCGTTTGAAATTCGTATAGATTCTGTACAACCCCATTCTTGATTCGCAGTTGTCTATTATATAAAGTTTCCTAGTCCTTAATAAAATATACAATTTAGCATTGTTGATATGCAAAGTAATGCAGGAAGTTGGTTCTTAAATATTGCTCAGAGTTTAAAAATGGAAAAAATAAAATGAAGGAAAAAAACGGGGTAAAACCAATAATGCTTTAATGTAATCATCTTGGAGAATCCCCCCCCCCCTCTCTTTCTTGGGTCTTTTACCTCTTTTTGAAACGAGTGATATTATTTAGACTTACAATTTTACTTTTATTTATTGACCTAATGATGTGATTTTATTGGAACCGAAAGATATAGAGTAAACTCTAATATTTAATGCGTCATACAGTTAATCCAAAAAGTCATAAAGAATCAGGTCAGTAAATGAGATTAAATTTTTAGGTCACCAAGTTTTTAGAAAGTTGGGGCTTAGGATAACACTACTAGGCAGAAGTCATAACTCTAGACAATGCTCTTCCCCACCAAATATAATATTCACACATTGCACATTCAAACAAAGTAGACGATCTCATGATCAACAATTAGAGATGTGGTGAACCTATCAAGTGAGAAAAAAGATAAAAGGACTTCCAAAGGTGTAAATATAACGGTTTTTGTGCCAAATCTAATTATAAATTCCTTCAATTTGACAGATTTTACGTCAAGAAGTTGTCCATGAACAAACTAAATACCAATTTCAACTAATTGTCGATTCATTCAGAGAAACATTGAAAAAGCTACAACAGCCAATAGTGTAGGGTCTTTGAGATGTCAGAAGGACTTCTTTTCATAAGAGACAAGCCCGTGAACTCCACCTTCAATTTGTGCTGCTCCAGTCCTTACCTGTACATGCATATGCCCAAGAGAACAAAATGTGAAATCCAATGGTAACTTTCCCCATTTAAAATAATTCGCCTTGACAAAAAGTTGAAATTAAAGTGATTATGGATGAGTCCAATTTCGTAGTGCATATGTATCCACAACAAAGGCTTCCTTTGTATATTCACGAGTAAAAAAGAGCATAACTAGTCATAAACATACTAGCAAAATAAACGATAAAAGCCAAAGGGTAATCATACCTCGAGCCTTATTACCCCTGATCTTAACAGGTGATGAGCAGACTGAAGGGAGGAAGCACCAAGATCCTGGAAACCCTGCTTCACTGCTTGCATGGCATAAGGTATGAACTTCAAAACTGAACCTTTGTCTACAACTGCCCCAACGACCCCCTGAGCAATCTTCAGCTTCTCAGTATCACCCAAGTATCTAGCATCACTCCCTTTTGTCATTGCTTCTAGGGATCCCATGCCTCGATACTTTTTAACCCGACGACCATTCTAACAATATTAAAAAGTTCATAAAAATGAGGAAAATATGTTTTTCAAAATAAAAGCAAGCATACGACCTACTTCCACACAACGTGCAGGTGCCTCATCAAAATTCCAGATTTGAAATATTAAAACTCTAGACAAAATTCCATATCCACGGAAAGTATGGTCCTTAATAGAGCGCAATGGGAACTATGATTTATTGTAGCCGATCACAAAAATGATAGGACAAGACTTTCTTCAATTGAGTTAAGAAGTTAAAACACTATACATGTCATCGACAACTCACCAATAATGGTCCAGCAGGCTAAGGACATCAGCAGCACATATATACACATGAATGAAATTGTTTCAACATTCAACCAATAAAAGAAAAAAATGTAGTTATGTCCTAATGCATAGGATCAAGTCCACAGAGTTTATTAGTGGTTTATAGATTAACTCAACCAAAAAAAAAGTTCACATCCAGTGAGATAATGCTTAATATTGCCACACAACTTACAAAACCATAATAACTTTTTCAGAGACATTATGCCAATCAACCCAGCAAATTCAAGTTTTTTGGGCTTCGTCGTACTGAAGTTCCACACACTCATCACTCAAAGACAAACACTTGCAAGACACATCACAGCATGTGTAAGTCACATTGTTACTAAATATACTCCTACACATACAAAAAATAAAAGGATGAGATAAAAACAAAAAACAAATGACAGTACATTGGAGCTGACATGTTCCTGAGTTTACCAGAGAAACAAATATCACCAAACCATATGTTAATATTAAAAGGACAAGGGATTAAAGAAAAGGGAAATAGAACTGAAAAACTTGTTTATAATCAAAACTTCATTGGTGTAAGAATCATGACAGATACAGGAAAAGGTTCCAAAACCCAAGGGCTCTACCACCAGCCAATGGTAAGTGTTGGATACAATTTATATGAAAAGCAGTGTGTGTGCAAGTTTTCGTTGTTTGGCATGGGTATCATCTCCAACAACAATATTAATAGAGTGTGAAATAATATCACCTGATATTCATAGGCTCCAGGAGCTTCACTACTTCCAGCTAAGAAACTTCCCATCATAACAGTTGATGCTCCTAGGGTCAAAGCTTTGACGATGTGTCCAGAATTCGAAATGCCACCATCAGCAATGACAGGAACACCACTTTGTTCCGCAATAGATGAAACCTTATAGACAGCAGTTGCCTAAAAGTTTTGACAGAGAGAGAAAATACTTCATGGTGTTAAGTTCGGCTGATCATCCTAAACTCATATTACACTCTGACATCAAAGTCAATGGTATGCTCACTTTAAGACCTATCAAAAATAAACTGATACTATGTGCAACGGAAACATAACCTGCTTGCTCAATGAGAATTCATGTATATCACCATAGTATAGATATGGAAATAAAGTTGAGAGATCTATTTCCCAAAGCCAACTCTACCAAAATTCCAAATCCTTCTATTTCTTCGTCATACCTTTAAAATTGCAAAGTGCTGATTCTTCCCCCGCCCCCCCCCCCCCACCCAATGGTGATAAATAGATTAGTGAAACATAAGCTGATTAGTAATGTCAACAAGCAATACAGGCATATGTCCATTGCAGAAATTTCAACATCCACTTCTGGAAAAAGAAAACAAAGATTATCAAGCACAACATTGCTGTGATCTGTGGATATGATATGATGTTCATTACCTGTCCCCGACCCACGGCACAGACCTCCTGGGTGGTACAAATGGAGCCAGAGCCCATCCCTACTCTCAACCCATCAGCTCCAGCCTGAATCAAATTCTGAGCCTGGTACATGGTCACAACATTTCCGCCGATCAAATCCAACTCAGGATACGTCTTCTTGATATACTTAATCATCTCAGTCTGATAAATGGAATTTCCTTGGGAACTATCCAACACCACCACATTCACCCCCGCCTTCACCAAATGCTCCAACCTATCCTTATCGGATTCCCTCGTCCCAATCGCCGCCCCCACCAGAAACTCCCCATCTGGTCCCACCGACGGCATACCCAACTTCGGAAATCCTCGGATTCTTTCTACTTGATCCGCCGTCACCACGTTCACTAGTTCCCCGTCTTTCTCATTCACCAACGGCACAAATTCAAGCTTCTTTGCTGCTAAAAACCCAGCAACATCCTCGAAATCACAGTTGGACGGAAAGGAGACCGGAGATTTCACCATGTAGTCAGACACCGGAACTTCCTTGTCGTTCAATGCCTGCCAGTCTGCCTTAGAAACGACACCTAACAACTTGGATTTCTTGGTCCCAGAGTCGGTGACGAAAATGCAGTTTGAAGAAGCGAATTCGTGTATGGAATCGATAGTATCATAAGGCGATTTGAAGAGTGGATCAGAGACGAATGGAATTCGATGAGACTTGGCGGAGCGGATGATGGATGCCTGGTGGGAGGGGGTGTTGTTGGAGTGGACGAATGCGATGGCGCCGAGTGCGGCCATGGAGACGGCCATTGAGGTCTCGGAGACGGTATCCATGGGGGAGGCGACGCAGGGAATGGAGAGGTTGAGATTGCGGGTGAGTTTGGTGGCGAGTTGGACGGAATCGGTTGCGAAGTCGATATAGTGTGGGAGGACGATAATGTCATCGTAGGTGTAGGAGTATCCCTGCTTGAACAACCTTTCCGCCTGGAAGCCGTCGTCGATGAAAGCTCCATCCATGGCCGAAGCTTGTGAAAACGCAGAGGGTGGCGGGTAGTTGTGAGAACACAGAGAGAGAATTATTAGATTTGTATCGTCGAGGGTTTAGCTTTCTGTTCTGCTCCAAAACCCAAAATCATGGTGTCGTGTTGGAGTTGGGGGTCGGTCCCACGTTGAATATGCCATTGGATTTGGGCTTTTACTTTTAAGATGAGGAGTTGGTAATGAGTCAGAGTATCAAAAGATGCATTCCCTCCCAGCCGTTCGTGCGCTGTTGCGATTTTCTTTTCTCCTCCTCTTTAACGAAAAACTAATATCAAGTGGGATATGACATCGGATAAGATAGGATAGGAGGATCGGATAGGACAGTAACTGCATTAGATTTGATTAATAAATTATTTATTATTACTTTCTTATTCTTATTTTTCTTCACCAATTTTTTTTATTTAAAAATTATTATTCTCAATTAATGACAGCATATATATCCACTAGATAAATAATATTCACAGAACAAAAATTATTCTAATGTAGCAAATTTATGAAATGAATACCAGAAAAAAATAATGAATAAAGATTAGATTTATAGTAATGCTATTGAAATTTAAAAATAAACTTTGAAACCTTACCCAATCTTGCTACAATTTTTTATTCCCACTAACTATACTTAAACAAAACTTGAAATTTTAATCAATCGATTGCCATTTTATAATCCTTTTTATCTACACAGTAGACTTAAATGACAAATATAACTCTAACCAAATCATTGCCACTCTCACCATTTTAAGCTCAATTATATTAGTAAGAGTAGCTTCAACATTGGCTTAATTTTTTATTTAAATTTTTAGTCAATAACTGAATTAAAAAAATTAATTTGATATAAAAATATGGCCATTATGAAATCTAACAATTTATGATTTAAATAAATGTTTGAGTCTATCTTAATTTGAGTAAAATTTTGAGTCTTTGCTTGATTTGGTATGAATTTGAATATAGTGTTGAAAAAGGTTTTTAACCCAAATTTAAATTTTAGAAAATAGTAAAGGTTAGAGATGCACTAACAAGAACTTTAATTGTCATTTGGTTACATACAAAAATTATTCAAACTTCTTATAGAATTTATTTATATCTATTGTTATCAAATGAGAAAGTTTGGAAAATATTACTTTCAATCTAGTAGGTTTTTTTTAGTTTAATGGTCAGGGATATTTGGGTCAATTTATGCGCACTTCGATTAATTTGATAAAAGATAAACTATTCACGCCAAAATTAAAAAATTCATAAGAGATAAATCTATTTTGATTCCAATCTAATAATTTTTGAGTTGCTCCAAATGTTCCAAATTCTCAGTCTATCCCCAAAAAATCATAAAACGTGAACTTGGGATTTGAATGTACTTGTCATTCATTCGTTTTCTCATTACCATATCCTGATTTTGTCCAAATAATTCTTGTTCTTGATATATTTTGCCTACCGAATTTGTCAATATGAACCACCAAACCAAATGATCCGATATGAACCCGACCCGTTCTCAGTTGCTTCTTTTCAGGACAAGCTAAGCTAAGCTACAGGTACAGAGCAGCTATTTTCAAGCCCTACCATATGGATTATGGAATCAGCTTAATAAGGTTTAGGGGTGGGTTTTGGCATCCTCGTGGTGTTCGTGGAAGAGCATTATTTACAGGTGTAAACTTCTTATTCTGGTAAGAATTCGAATACCAAACTCTTCTGAAATTAACTGTAGAAAGCGCTTCTGATTTGGTTCACCATAAATCTCATTTTTCTACTCCTATTTTTGACACTAAAAAGATTCATGCAATGATTAGTCGTTGCCTCCAGTTCACTAGAAGCCTCAAACAAACCAGGTGTATCTTCAACAATCTTCACTCAATTAGAAAAAACCCTAGCTTCCATTCAACGACATACATCTCTAATGATTATTGCATAAAGTTCAGCATTTTAACCTCTATGCATTGTTCCCATCCAAGTTCTCCAGCAATTTTTGGTTTTTTTGCAATAAAGAACCATAGATTTTCCAGAAGTTATTGTTCTGGTAAGAACAGTGACGAGTCCAGGGAGTGGACTGAAGATATAGAATACTTAGACGAAGCAGGCAGTGTTATTTTCTCGGGTAAGGGTATTAGGTCGGTAGAACCCGGGCTCGATGATCATGTTATGGTGGGTGGGCTAAAAAAGCCAATTTTGAATGCTTCGGCAGTTTCTAAGATTGTAGAGATTTTGAAGAGGTGGAGATGGGGGCCTGATATGGAGACCCAACTGGACAAACTCCAGTTTGTGCCAAATATGACTCATATTACTCAGGCCTTGAAGATTATTGGAGATAGTGATGCATCTTTGAGTTTGTTTCGGTGGTCAAAGAGGCAATCTTGGTATTCACCGACTGATGAATGTTACATGAAATTGTTTGATAGGTTGAATGAAAGTCGGGACTTCAATGGGATTCAGTCAATGTTTGATGAGATGGTTCGCGATTCAGGTGAAAATGGGATTTCCTCATTTAGTGCCTACAACCAAGTAATTCAGTATTTAGCAAAAGCTGAGAAACTGGAGGTATCATTCTGTTGTTTCAAGAAGATTCAAGAATCTGGTTGTAAAGTAGATACTCAGACGTACAATTCGCTTATAACTTTGTTTTTAAACAAGGGTTTGCCTTATAAGGCATTTGAGATATATGAGAACATGGAAGGAGCTGGGTGTTCATTGGACACATCTACCTATGAGTTGATGATACCGAGCCTGGCTAAATCAGGCCGTCTTGATGCTGCATCGAAGCTCTTCCAAGAGATGAAAGAGAGGAACTTCCAACCCGGGTTTGCAATTTTTGCATCACTTGTTGATTCAATGGGCAAAGCTGGGAGATTAGACACAGCAATGAAGTTGTACATGGAAATGCAAGGTTTCGGTCTCAGGCCATCTGCAACCATGTTTGTTTCTTTGATCGAGTCATTTGCTAAGGCAGGGAAACTAGATACAGCTCTTAGGATTTGGGATGAGATGAAGCAAGCAGGGTTTAGACCTAACTATGGGCTGTACACAATGATTGTCGAGTCCCATGCTAAATCTGGGAAGCTTGGAATTGCAATGTCTGTCTTTTCAGATATGGAGAGGGCAGGATTTCTACCCACACCATCTACTTATTCTTGTCTCCTGGAAATGCATGCTGCTTCTGGTCAAGTCGATGCTGCCATGAAGCTGTATAATTCAATGACCAATGCAGGTCTGCGACCGGGCCTAAGTACTTACACCGCCCTGCTGACACTCCTAGCAAAAAAGAAGCTCGTGGATGTGGCTGCAAAAATATTACTCGAAATGAAGGCCATGGGATATTCTGTTGATGTCAGTGCTAGTGATGTTCTAATGGTTTATATCAAGGATGGTTCAGTTGATCATGCTTTGAGGTGGCTTCGTTTTATGAGTTCATCAGGGATCAGAACGAATAATTTCATAATCAGGCAGCTCTTTGAGTCATGCATGAAGAATAGTCTGTATGAGTCCGCCAAGCCTCTCCTTGAAACTTATGTGGACTCTGCTGCAAAGGTTGATCTAATACTTTACACTTCAATTCTAGCTCATCTTGTAAGATGCCAGGAAGAGCATAATGAGAGGCATTTGATGTCGATTCTCAGTGCCACAAAACACAAGGCACACACTTTCATGTGTGGGGTCTTCACGGGCCCAGAACAGAGGAAACAACCAGTTTTGTCTTTTGTGAGGGAGTTCTTCCAGGGTATTGATTATGAATTGGAAGAGGGAGCTGCCAGGTACTTTGTCAATGTTCTTCTTAATTACCTTGTTCTAATGGGGCAGATTAATCGCGCTCGTTGTGTGTGGAAAGTTGCCTATGAGAACAAGCTTTTTCCTAAGGCGATAGTTTTTGATCAGCATATTGCTTGGTCCCTTGATGTTAGAAATTTGTCAGTTGGAGCAGCTCTAATAGCAGTTGTTCACACCCTCCATAGGTTCAGGAAGCGGATGTTGTATTACGGTGTTGTTCCAAGACGAATCAAATTGGTAACTGGACCCACATTAAAGATTGTGGTCGCACAGATGTTAAGCTCAGTTGAGTCGCCATTTGAGGTTAGTAAGGTGGTTCTGAGGGCACCTGGGGATTCTGTTATGGAGTGGTTTAAAAAACCAATTGTTCAGAAATTTCTTTTGAATGAGATTCCGTCGAGGGCTGATATTCTGATGCACAAGCTTAACACACTTTTCCCTAGTTCTGCACCTGAAATTAGATCTTTATCCCCTCCTAAACCTCTTGTTGCAGGGAAGTCGGTGTAACTATGAACACTATTTGAGACTAACTACTGTTTTCATATTTGTGAAATGAATTTTCTGTACTGGATTTTGCTGTTCTTCAGTTCCTTCTTTTGGTTTCGACCATTAATTTGGAATTGGAAAAGTATGCGCGAATCATGATATCCATATCTTTAAAGGGGTAATATCCATGCACAGATATTCTCAAAACATAAACTTTTTCAATACTGACTTTTAAATATTAGAGTTCTCTTTCTCTAAGTCCACTTTCAGATTTGTTGCATGAAAAGGTGAAGTTTTCAGGCAGTTTTAACACGTCAATATTTGAAATTGCTGTTTGCCTGAGGTTTCTAACTTTAAATGTAACAAGTGTGTGGAAGGATTGTTGTCAAACTCATGCTTGTTTTTTGCTTTTGCAGATTATTTTTTGACAATTTTACTTTTTCAGCTTAGTACCCACATTTTTCACTCAGTTTCTGGTTGCGTGACTGGTTAGCTTGTGAGAGGGGGAGGGGGGGTTCAGTGCAATAGTATTCGATCGATCAGGTATAAATTCTTCTCTAGCTGGAGCCCGTCATCTTTTAAGGTGGAACAAAAGCTGAATAATCTTCAGCAAGCTCTTCTTACTTGGTGAGTTCTTTACTCTTGGTATTCAGTGGAGTAATGCTACTTTTTTTTTTTTTGGTAATGTCCGATGGCAGAATCTTACTTTTTTCTAATGATTATGGAGTGTTTTTTGTCTGTTAATTAAATGGTCTTTTTAGAGGGTAAGGAGACAAGATATTTGCTTCGTCCGGCCCCCCTTTTTCTAATGAGGTAATGTGATGGAGGACCCAAAAAAAAGTTGTATTTGGTGGGAATGGATCAATTTTTAGTGGTGATATTGATGAAGATGATGCCAAAAGTTTATTGTTAAATTCACAATTTTAATTGTTTATTTTGAAGATGATGCCAAAAGTTTGAGGGTGTTAAGCTTGTTAATTATAATGCCCGATCCTTATTTGGCCTTTTACTTTAGACCATGAACTTGCAATTAAACATGATATTGATAAGAAACACTAAGCTTGTGTTTTTTTTTAATTAAAATAGAGGACTGGCTGCAGCACAATTGTATAATTGCTCGATTGTGATATGGATTTCACAAATTTGAATCACAAGAATTGTGTTTCTGCATGTGGAGTTAAAGTTACATGGGCTTGATTTTTTTTATTTTTTGAATTTAGTCTAGAGTAGACTCATGCAGTGATGATCTTGTGTTGGAGCTGCCACTCGAAGAGGAAGAGGACAGTTCGGATTGCATTATCTACTCTCTTAGAAATGGACATTGCTACAATGAAGATTATGAATGTAATGACTTTGATAATCATGAAATTTGCTAGTCCTTAATGCATAATGAGTCCAAGTTATTTTTAGATGCTTGTTTAGAACAATCATTACTGATCAAATGTAATCTAGAAAACACTAGGGGATGCTCATTGATGAACAACTCTAAAATAATTTAAATTCAAATTCCAATCAGTGCGAAATTTGAATTTCAACGGACAAAAATTAAGGATCCATTTAACAAACAGTTTTTATCTAAAAAAATAAGATTGAATCCAAACCACACGCACACCCTAATCGTTGGGCGGCTATGGCATGCATGCATGCATGTGTGGTTGAACCTAAACTTATCTAGGTCTCTTCCCGTCCATAAAAATAAGGTATTCCTCGAGGTTTAACCCTTAGAGCAAAGTTGAGGTATACATTCACAACAAAATTTTTTTGGACAAAACACCAATGATTCTTTTAAGAGAAAAAGTATAAGGAGTTTTAATTTTCAATTGCTAATGATTCTTTTAATTTTGTTGGTTCATACATACCCTGTGAGAAAAATAACGTATTAACTTCATTTACTTGAATAAAATGTGAATGAGAAAATACATAACAAAGTGATAAGTGAATATACTTTAATTTAGGCTAAAAAATTGATTAAAAAATATATTTTTATACCCAAAATACAATTTTCGTTCAGCAAAAAATATTATAGGCAGAGAAAATTGACGTTATTACTATTGAGGTAGAAGAAAATATTTAAAAAATAGATTGTATTTAGAATGATAGATATGCTATGATAACCTTGTAATTTAGTCTACGACAAATAAGTTAAAAATTTGGACAAAACACCAATAATTCTTTTAAGAGAACAAATATAAGGAGTTTTAATTTTTGATTGCTAATGGAAATTGCTATGGCTATATAATACCCCCCCCCCCCCCCCAAAAAAAAAAAAAACATGTTTGAGGTGTTTGAGGCTTACCACTACTACATTTAAAAAAAATAAAAATAAGGGAAAACTTTTTTTTAGTCTTATATAATAGCCAACTGAAAAAGTCAAAAAAAAGTGCGTGAAAAGATGATAATGGAATTAGAGCACTACCGTACCGAGGGCATTTATGTAAACTCACGGGCCATTCAAACTTTGAAAGAGGCGGTCTCACAGATCTATGTTCTACTGAACACCACGATAAAATCATCTTGTTCTCTCTCCCTCTCTCTCTCTCTCTCTCTGTCGATTGCTGCTGAATTCTGAATTGCAGTTCCAGGTAATTCTGAACTTTTTACTCAATTGATTCTATTATTCTCGGAATTCTTTCTTTTTTTTTGTAAAGAGAACTGAAAATCAGGGTCCATTAAGTGTATTCTTTTGATCTCTTGCGGTTTCAATTCCGAACTAGTGAGCAAAGAGAGAAAGAGAGATGAGAATAATTTAAGGCATTTATCGTATGATCTTCTTTGCCTCTCTCTCTCTCTCAAACCCTACTTTCTCTGTATTTTTTATCTGTTGTTTTCTTGAATAAATCTTCCATCAAACCTTACTTTCTCTCCAGGCATCTGTTAGGGAAAAGGTATCGACTGAGGAAAAAAATCATTTCAAAATTCTCTCCCTGTAGAAAATAGCGGTCAATCAGAGAACGCCTGGAAGAATAAACGGAAAGAACATTATGGTAGCGGTCAAGGTAGAAAGAAACTATAATCCCCTATATGCGTATATATTTTGATTCAATCCTTTTGGATTAATATTGATAAACACATCAGTGGTGAGACTTGGTGTTCTTGTATATTTAGGGGAAACATAATTCACTGACAAATCGAGTTGCACAAGACCATGGAACTATCAAGAATGGTAAATTATTTGTTATTTCATTCTTTCTTTTCTATTATTGATTGTAGTATATTTTTTGTTTTACCCCTTCAATTGCTCTGAGAAACAGTTGGAGTCAGAAGTATCAAGATTTATGCAGAAAACGAAAAGGTTAAAATTCGTGGTCGTGATTCTGTTAATGCTGAATGCAAGTAAGTGTGTAGTTCACTATGTTTCTGTTTCATGATTTTTGTTTATGTGCATTATAGATGTGATAATATTGCTGACTTTTGTTTGAAATTAATGATTTGTGTATAAATTGCTCGAGAAACCCTTCAAAATTGAATTATGACTCTTCGTCTTCTAAGCATGTGTAGTACTTGTAAAGGCCCAATTTAGGCGGTGTTCCAAAATCCAAGCAACCAAGTATTTGTAGGATTCAAAATTTCAATTTCTCAACTCCACGTGCTTCCAAAAATATCATAAGCCATAACAACATTTAACATCATGGTCCAATTTTAAGTTCTCCAGCCTTCATTATTTCTCTAGGTGACTCTACAAAACCTAATGTTGACTTATTTTTTGTTTATGTGTACTGCCTCTTTAAGCTTTTCTTTTTCGTAGGAGGAAATCTGCTCCACTTAACAACGGTGTCAGTCAGGCCGATGCAAGCGGTTTAAAGGTCAGTCCTACTCTATTTTTTTTTTTTATATACTTCACTTGATTGAGCTGGATCTGGAGTGGTGTTCATGGGATCTTTTCAATGTTTAATTCTTCTTTTCTTTTTCTTTCAATAAAAGGCGGGTCTCAAGAATTCGGAGAGGAGTAAAGGGGAGCATGGTTCTGGTAAGGACCTGCCATACAAATTATTGAAAGGAGCTTGAGTTTGATGTTGGATCCTACTAACAATGATATATTTATTTCCAGTTAAGATAAATGTTGGAAGAAGAGTTTTAGCTGATGTCAGCAATGTGTGGGGCAACATCTCAAGGAATGAACTGCATGATGGTTCAAAGCCAGCGTAAGTGATGTTGATCACGTTTCCATCTGAAAGAACATTTCTTTCAAAATGCTTCTCTTTCAAACTGTTTCTCAGTGTTTTTATGTAGGCTTTCTCTGTGACTCAAACAGAACTAGTGAAAGTCTGAAATGAAACGACAATCCTCTAAATTTGCTTCCTTTCTAAAGCTTTTGTAGCTCCTTTATTTTCAATGATTCTTTTCAACGCTGTAACATAACTGCAGAGAAGATGGGTTTTTGAAAGGTTTAGAATCCTTATCACATTTTAACTTTTAAGACTACTAAATAAGTTGAGGCTATTTGTTGGAACAATTGGGATTTGATATCTTACAACATTTTATGTTAATGCTTGAAAAGCTTTTATATTTTTATTGTAGATGTAGTTCTTCTTAAGTTTTATTCTCTGTCATGATGCAGGAAGTATAAAAGTGAGAGAACCACGATCTTTACACGGTATGCACACGGAATTTTATTATCATCTTTGTTTCTTGTTGCTGTCGAAACAATATTAGATAGGTCTAGCACTGAAGTTCTCTCTCTCTCTCTCTCTCACCTCCATTCCTGGTTTTCAGCAAGAAGTAATTTTCTGAGTGAAAAAGTATTTAAACTGTGATATGGGGAGTTAAATGAGGAATGACTTATTTTTTTTTCTTGTTCTTGTACTGGAAATTGAAGTAGTGCTTTTCTAAAGTTCAAATGTTACCCAAAGGTTCAGTTGTTTTAGAGTACAGTTTTTTACTTTGTTTTTTAGCTTTCTTTATTGTGACGTTTATCATCTTATGCTTATTTATATATGTCCGGTTGTCTATTTTCAGGCCAGCACTTGGTCCAGTTACTAGGACTACAAGTTCTTCATCAAGTAAACCACTGATGGTATGCTAACTGGATATTGTATCTTTTCTTCACTACCCATTTGCTCTATTTTTTAAAGAAAACCTTTGCATCATTTTTAGCTAATCTTGTGCTAGATCCCCAGCATAGATTTGATCCCTGCACAATCCTACCTCAGTTGACAAAAGATACTGCTCAAGCTAATTGAGGGGAAGTTAGGGTTGCTTTATTAAGAGGAAAAGTTTATAGGAATACCAGTTCATCCTTACCTGTATTTATACTATCATTTGGAACCATTTAGAAGTGGTTTTTTTGAAAGGAAAGAGACAAATAATCTAGCCATCAGAACATTAGTGAAAATTATACCAGACAGCATGGGAGAGTTCTCACTAACCTTCTTGTCGAAGTATAGTAAAGCATTGTTGAGTGAGGGGAAGAGGCATACACCAAATGCATGTATAAGAGGCATGGTATAGCAGAAAAAGTTTTACAAGTAGTGAGATGGGAAGCATGAAGTAAAAGTAAGAGAAATATTTGGAAAAGAATTGCTCAATAGATTCTGGAAAATCATTTTCTTAAAGTAGCTCATAGACAATATATTCCAGCAACGATATTCGAGTTGGCAACTGCAAATTATACTTCCCTACCCATTCTGTGCTATACTATACTTTATCATCTATCACAAGATATTATATTTCAGCAGACTTAAATAGGTTGTGTTGTCAAAGCAGGCAAATATGAACATCTTTAGTACTCACATTTCAATTGTCAATGCCTGCACTTACTAAATGCTGAGACTGTATTGTTGTAAAACAGGGAAAATTGAGGGCAAACCAAAGTCAAGCTATTGGTGGCCATTATACTTTGAAGAAAGGTAACTTTGACTTAGTTTTTTCTTTTGATTGTTTTCATTTTAGGATTACTCAGGTTCATAATGTGTTTCTTGTTTCGGACAACAGTCGCCAGTAAAGATTTGAAAATATGTTCTGATGACTTGAGAATCAAGGACCAGGGTCGTAAATCAGTCAATACTTTTGGCAGGTTTGTGCAGCTTAGTCCTTTATTTTTTTTCCTGAAGTATCTAGGTCTAATTCGTTGTTCCTGACTGC
Source organism: Ilex asprella (assembly GCA_023539305.1). Lineage (NCBI taxonomy): Eukaryota > Viridiplantae > Streptophyta > Magnoliopsida > Aquifoliales > Aquifoliaceae > Ilex > Ilex asprella. The sequence goes on from CM042197.1 coordinate 215,300, forward strand.
TTTTCCGTGAAACTCCTTATTATTTTGCTTCATTACCTTATAGATGTTGTCCTGAAAATGATGTTTTCCCTTTATTCTTCTTCTTTCTTTTCTGTTAGGACATCTGAAAGGAATCCTCTCCCCCACACAAGGTTTCTGGATTTGCAGAATATTTCTTTGTTTTATGTGTTAAGTAATCTATCATGCCACTGATGCACGTGTCATTTATTTCCTACTTGAAGGAAATCCCTACCGGTGATAAAGCAGGTCAACCAGGTGGTTACAAGTGGTGCAAATAAGGTACTGTAAGATCTTCTATCATTATTCAGATTATTGAAGGGTATGCTTATCTTAAAAAGATATAGAAAGGTTGTAAGCCTTAGAGGTCTCGTTCAGATTTCATAGTTGTTGTGCAAATTCTTTGTTATAGTTCTTGTACAGATTCTTGTTTTCTCTTCTGAAATTCTATATTTTTGCTTATAGGAGAAGAATGCTGAAAATTCGGAAAAGAATAAAGGAAGGCGTGGTTTCTCGGGTAAGATGCTGTGCTTTATGCTTATAAGAATTTGACACCTGCAAATTAGAAACTACGTTGAGCATATAATGTTTCTTATTGTTCATTGTCTTCAGCTAAGCCCAAAGTTGGTTGGAATGCAGCACCCCAAACAAGCAATCCCCAGAGTCAACTTTGGAGGACTCGAGTTAGTGATGGCTTCATAATTATGTGAGCACAATTTTTTTTGACAGTTTGAGTTCATGCAGCAAAGAGTTCAGTTGATGCCTGTTACACAAATGCTGTTTGCATATTTGGGATACAACCTCAGACTACACGAGTTACTGTTGCATAAGTTCTCTTTCAGGGATTAATAAATTATTGTATTGCATAGCACGGGTTACTGCCTAAGAATTGAATCTCTTTTTTATAGTGAGTTTTGCCCAGACTGTCCCAATGATGACACTATTTGAACATTTGCCATGCAACTTTTGAAGTTATTTATGATCTCCTTGCCAGTTTATTCAAGTAATTAACAAGTCTTACAGGGTTCTCATTAAGAGTGTAGAATGGGAGTTTTAGGTGGAATAGAAGGAATCTGTTAGATATCTAGTGTATATTTCATAATAAGAGGTCTTAATCGAAGGTCAAAGTGATTTTGGGACCCCAAATATTACTGAGAAACCTCTGGAACTGATTGGAGGATGTTGAATTTATGTTGGAAATGAAATATGGTATCTGGGTCACTGGTCTAGAAACTGGAAACACATGTATCCATCCAATTCCTCAGAAAGAGAAAATGGAAGCTGCTGGAACCAATCATATTACCCGCTCAATCCAACAAGCACATATTTTTCAATTTCTCTTCGTGGAAGTTGTTTTTCACTGTTTCAGAAAAGGCAGGAAACAAGGGGTATTGGATTCTAAGGGTAATATGTGAATTCACATGTTTTTTTGTGAAAGGTGAACCTTGGTTAAGAGTGATGGACCCTTTCATGAAAAGGTGCCTTTTAACTACAAATGATTATGGCTGTGTTCTCTTTATTAATTTTATAGATTTGCAAATTTCATTTCAGGGCTTCAAAAGGTGAACCTAAGGTGGATGCCCGGGCATTATCAAGAAAATCAATGAAGGTATTTAACATATTGAATGATGGTTGTGTTTTGTTTTTCCTTTTTTAATTTCTCCCCAGGCCATTACCAAGCAGCAATGGTGGATTATAATAATTGAGGGATCCTACTTAGAACGATTCTTCAGGATTTTTTCATTCTGATTTTTTTTCCTTTTGTGTATGTTATGGGGAGGAGGTGTGATGGTGCTGGTACTGGAGGATTATCAACTGCTAGATGTGCCTAAGGAATTGGGAATGGAAGGGAACTGCTTATAATAAGCAGTTTGGGGATAGGGAGGTGTCAGTCAAATTCAAATGAGAATTCTACCCAGGATTTCATGGAACCCCAATTTCGTTGTTGTCAAAATAGAATCTCATTTGAGCCCATTTTGTTTGGAAGAAATTCGAAATAGTGATAGACAGTTGCCCACAAACTGACATTTCATTAGGTTGTCCAGAATCTGCTATGACTTTCAATGGCCGAAAACTCCATTTTCTAATATTCTTGAAGTGTAAATCTTCTTGACCCAGAAAATTAATTGTCAACTATTAAGCAAAGTGTTTTTATCTCAATGGAATAGTTGAATGTATTGTAGTTCCCTTCCCTCACAGGATGTATACCGAGCACACTTGAGTTGAGGTTGTCAAATTACTTGTACCTCTCACTTGTACTTGATTGACAAATTTCCCTTCTGTACTAGAAGTGCTAAAGGTTGAGTTATGTTTTCGATAAAACAAACTATTACATTCATTCTTTATGAAATGTGATTGATCATTTTCTGAAAGGTATTTGACTTTCATGTGAAAAGCCAGGTGACTCAATGATAGACAATGCTCTCCTTTCTTTGTGGAAAGTTATACTAATACATGCATGTGTACTTGCTGCTGCCTTAGTTCTATTGGTGTCATTATTAGGGCAGCTGAAATACACATTTTGGTACGCATGACTGGCTTTGTCATGATGTCGGCCTCCAGCACAATTTATTGGTTCTAGGCAGAGTTAGTTTTACTGCCTTTGGACCATTTGATGGACATATTTGTGTGCCATGGGATTGATCAAGACCACATTGAGCAAATTTAGTTTGTTGATCGAGCTCTGATAGTGTTCATGCTCAACTCCTATAGGGTCCCACTCTGGTTTGTCTCTATATGTCGTCTAACCACTGAACAACCCTTGTTTCTGGGGCTTCAATGCACCTGTGTAAAGGATGAGGCACTAAGCAAAACTTATACCAAGTTGCATGACAATATATATAGCTGTTGAAACTGGGCAGCCACATTTTCAAAATTAATTATTTGCTTCATATGATGTTTCCTTCCCCTTTATGTTGCTTTGTTATGAACTGTATTTATTGTCACTTATAATTCCGTGGTTGTTAGTTGAAATTGTCATCAGCATCTTTGTTTTAGTTTTCTACAAGGTATTGGGGCTTTTTTCCTGAACACAAACCACATTTAGGTCTTCGCATTGCTGTAGCAGTTCACGTCTTTTCTAATTTGATGTTTCAGCCAACTGTGGTATCCTACTGATGTAACATTCGCATCTTTGCTCATTTGATGTTTCAGCCAGCTGTAAAAACCATGGTTACAATTTCCAATACTCGAAGGACTTCAAAATCCAAGGGCACATCAGGTTTGAATAAGGCCACATCAGGTGCTGCTCTTTCATCCAAGAGAAAAGAGAACACGTCAACATCATCCTTATCTCAACATAGGGCATCAATTTTTCCCCATGAACAACCTGCTCGAGAGGAGCTTACTTCTGATAAAAGCTGCAACTTAGGCACAACTGCGTCAGATATCTTCCCTGGGAGAAAATCAGATCGTAGGAAGTCTTATACATCTACACTGATGGCAAGATCAAAGGTTGACGTCTTTTTCAATCTGAGTCATTATTCCTTTCGTGGTCTCAATAACAATTGGCATTGTTCTTCAGCTCCTAAAGGAAAATGGGGAACTTCTAAAGCAGGAAATGCTGCCAAATATTTATGATGATTGCAATCATCTAGAAGTTGCCGAATATGTGGATGACATCTATCAGTATTATTGGGTTATAGAGGTGACATTACGTTTCACTCTATCATTATTTTTCTCTAACCAGTGTTGCTAATGATTTGTTTAATGATTGATCTACGTTGTTCTTCACATTAGCTAAATTGACTTTTAACTGCAGGCGCAGAATCAATCACTGAAAAGTTACATGGAAATTCAGACAGACATTACACCTCAAATGCGGGGAATATTGATTAACTGGCTTATCGAAGTACATTTCTATTTTTTTAATGCATTTCTTTGCGTGTCTTTCTTTTACTTGTTTGTTAGTGTTACTTTGTCATTCATAACTCTATCCCATGCTAGTTTTCCAATTGTAAGTTATTTACTGCCACTCTTGTCACAGGTCCACTTAAAATTTGATCTGATGCAAGAAACTCTTTTTCTCATGGTTAGACTGTTGGACCAATACTTGTCACTTGTCAGAGTTAAGAAGAGTGAAATGCAGTTGGTTGGTCTTACTGCACTTTTGCTGGCATCAAAATATGAGGACTTTTGGCATCCGAGGGTAAATATTTACCTGTCTAAATTGCACCGGCCTTCCTAGTTTTTAATTCCAGTGATGAATTTGCCTCAGTTCATTTGTTACCATTGGATGCAGGTTGTTGACTTAATTAGCATCTCAGCAGAATCATACACAAGAGATCAGATGCTTGGAATGGTAAATACATGCATTTTCTCAAGTCCCTTTAGCAGGAATTGGGTTTCTTTCTCTTGTGGGATTATAGTGAGCCGGATTAAGCTTCAATTTCCTTCTTGGTGGATCATCCACCATTAATGAGTGAGGGATCCACTTGAATGAATGATACGTAATCTGCCAAGAAGGAAATCGAAGAAAAAAAAATGTATCGATGGGGATCTGACTCCGCAGTGAACCAACTTGATTCATTCCTAGACTGTTCAAGTTTTATGTGGCCACTAGATTGCACTTAGCCAACACTATCTTTACAGTTTTACGAATTTGGGTCTTAAGAATCGCATATAATAGCTTCCTTTTCCAGGAGAAGGCCATTTTGAAGATGTTGAAGTTCCGTCTCAATGCACCTACTCCATATGTCTTCATGTTAAGGTTTATCAAGGCTGCTCAGTCAGACAAAAAGGTATCGTGTTCATTGGGCCGTCAAATACTCTCAAATGGCCTTGATATCGAATTCTGGGATTTCAAGGTCTGGCTATCATTTTTGTTACTTAGACATAAAATCAAATCTGCTATCCCAGAATTAGCTGTAAGCGACAGAAATTTGGATACCTTATATGTATATATGTGGCATCCTGTTCAAATTCAAATTGTCTGGTTGGTTAAAATACAAATTTCACTAATAATGTTTTGCCTTGTGGAATTTGCTGTCAGTTGGAACATCTAGCGTTCTACCTCATTGAGCTGTGTTTAGTTGAATACGAAGCCTTAAAATTCAAGCCCTCCTTGCTATGTGCATCAGCTATCTATGTCGCACGGTGTACTCTGCAAAGGACTCCACCATGGACCCCACTGCTTGGCAAACACGCTCGCTACGAAGAATCTCAAATCAGGCATGTCTTCGTGAGATGGACTGTTTTTTTTGCTGATTTTTACTTTGAAGGTGAATCACTAACGTTTGTTCAGTTTGTTACTACAGAGAGTGTGCAGAGATCATCTTGAAATTCCACAAAGCTGCAGAAACGGCTATTTTGAAAGTGACACATGACAAATACTCGAGTCAACATTACAGCAGAGCTGCAGCTGTAAGACCTTTGGATAGGCTTCCCCTTTGATGACAAGGCTCGAATCAAATTTAAATTTGTAAAAGTCTTCAACAGGAATTATGGCACTTGGGAGGGAGACGTAAGTTTCTCTTTGGTAATCTTTTTTTTTTCTTCTCTTTGAATGTTGCCCAAAGCTAGAATATTATCGTTGTCTACTCTGAGAAAACTTTTTTGTCGTTGAAACCTGCAGGGTAGATATGTTAAGACACCGTTTCCATCAATCTCTTCTGGTCTTATTAGTACTTTCAATTGCATTTTGAGTCTCTGTGATGTAGGAGCGTCTACTTTGGGCCATCAAATCTGACATTTCCATGATCTACACTCCAAAGAAGCTTTGTTTCCAAATTGCTGCAAAGTGTGTAGTGTTTGAATATGAATCTTCTGCTGAAATAGCAAGATGTATGCATGTCATATTAAGTAATATAATTCCACATCGCAGTTGCCCACCCTGCTAGTGCTAAGGGATGAATACTAAAGCTAAGAGAGCTAACGGTAGACATGTTGTTAGATACTAGTGTTGCATTTGGAGGATTATTTTCTTTTGGGTTTATAAAGTTTGTATATTGATGAGGGTTGGTGATGCTGCCTTAAGATTTTATCGTTTTGATTGATGAGATGCCAGCCAGAGTCACATCTGGTCGTATGCTTCAGCAGAAGTGAAGAATCCATCATGTTGTTTTTCATTAGATGAACAGTTGTAAGTCTTGTAACGCAAAATGCATTGGCACCCTCTGATATAGTATTGTTTCCCAAATCCAGGATTTCATAATACAGTGTAGCTTGAGCTTGAATTAGAATGATGAATCATTTTATAGTATCTCTTTATAGATGTTGCAAACCCAAGTTGAAAATGCTTTTCATATCTCTGACATTGGATTCAGAAACTTGTTTTCCTAAAATACTCTCTGATAATGGACCGACTCCAGCAACTTGTTTCCTTTCCGGGTAATACTCTCTGACAATGGACTCCAGTAACTTGCTTCCTAAAAATACAAGCATTATCACGCAAAGGAACATAAAACCTCCTTCGAAGCTGAAACAGAAAATGGAAATAAAAAGTTCTTTTTCATACAACATCCCACCAATGTGTGACCAAGTTATTTTTTTTCCTCCAACACACGTATATGGATAAACAAGTTGCAAATGCATAAATTTGCTCCATTCCAAACACAACATATAAAAGTTTAAAAAGGAAAGTACGAATGGGTGCCTTGGCATAATGGAAATACTTGATTGGCAAACAAACTGTGCTTTAACTAGTGATATAGCATTGGAATCAACTTTTTTACATAGAATAGTGAAATGACTGGCAATTAAAAGATGCAACGGATGTGCCGAATGAGAGACATTTGTATCAAGAGGAAGTATGGAACTTGGATGTCCACAAGACAAATTCTAAGGTTAAAGGAAGCAAAGCAAGCACAGTGGAGGGGTGGTGTAGTGTTTCCACAATTTTTTATTTTCTTACATCCATTTTCCTTTTTGAGGGTGAGACTTTTTTGGTTGGGATGGAGGCAGGCCAGTGGTAGGGGGATGGTTCAGGAGGGTTGAAATTAGCATGGATAATCAGTAAAACTAGATGAAGCAAGATTTATATGCCAGCTCCAATTTCACATGACGGTAGAGAACTCACAAAAGCAATTACAACAATTGGGACTATTGTAACAAGTGTAAATAATAATTTGATATGTTAACACTAAGCTTATGGGATTTGGAGGGGGGGAGAAAAGGAGAGATTTTTAAGGGGGAAAAAAAAAGAAAGTGGAGAAAGGAGAAAAAATGACAATCCCTTAAGTTTTTGGGAGTGCAAAGAAATAAAAAGAAACCGAAAGAACTCTCTCCTTATTTTAGACTTGATAATGAGAGAAAAGAAAAGAAACGAGTCAATTAATTTGTTAGTTGGAAGCACAACGTAGAAAATAAAAAATAAATTTTATAGAAACTAGGCATAAAAACAGTAATCAACTAATCATTAACTCACTTATCTTCTCAATCCAAATTTATGCAATATTGGGAAGGGGAAAAAAGGTGGGTTAAAGGGTGTTCTCAATTCCTTCCATTTCCCTCTCCTTAGAAAATTCCAAATAAGCAATGTAATTTTTAATCTCTTCTATTTCTTTCCTTTTCTATCCAATTTATTTCGTCCAAACAAGTGCAAATTAGAGATATACTTTTATCTTTTGGGGTTAAAAAAGGTAAACAGATCTTTATCCTAAACATTCTTAACTGATGGGAGAATAAATGAAAAAAAGGAGAGGACTAAAGGTGAGAAAAATAATATCTACAAGTTGCGATGTTGAAGGGAGATTTGGTGCACTTAATTCTAATTAGAATGTATGTGGAGTCTTGTCTAGTAAGGGGTGAGATTTGTTGTACTTAATTCTAAAGCACCTAAGTTAGTCGTTGGGCAAATTCTAAATAGGGTTCAATCGGCCTGCGAGTTATTCCGATGGTGAATTCACTATTCATGTTCATTTTTCAATCGGAAAAGAAAGCATTGGGAATTTTGTATTTACAAGATTGGAAGTTACAAGGCCGCCCATTGTGCACTTGACAGTTTTGGGAAGAGATAAAGAAAGTGGATTAGAGAGTGTTTCTCTTCATATAATTTTTCAGTGTTGGTGAATGGTGAACATAAAGAGTTAAGTTTCTTAGAGGGTTAAGACAGGGGAACTCATTATCCCCTTTTTTTTCACTTTGGCCGTCGATGTTTCGAGTAGAATGTTTTATAGAGCTAAAGAGGTGGGTTTAGTTGAGGAGATGAAAGTGGGGGGAGTGAAAGTATAAGTGTGTCACATTTGCAGTTTGCAGATAATACAATATTCTTTTTGTATGACAAAATTGAGGGATTTAAAAATGTTCTTTTGTTGTTAAAACTTTTTTGGTAAAGTTTCTAGTTTAGAAATGAACGAGTCTAAGAGTGGAGTGGCAGGCATTTGTTTGGTGGATGAGGTTATGAGAGCATTTTCTACTGTAGCAGGTTGTGTAATTCATGAGTGGCCTATCAATTATCTAGGTTTTCCATTAGGGGTAATCTCAAATCCTTATCTTTTTGGGATCTAATTGTTGAGAGGGTGAGAATGAGATTGGATGGTTGGAAGAAGACATATTTTTCTTTAGGAGGACGGATTATTTTGATTAAGTCTTGTTTGTCGAGTATGTCTATATATTATTTGTCTTTATTTAGAATTTCAGGAGGTGTTGCCCAAAGACTTGAGGGACTTTCTTTAGTCAAGTGTGGGAGAGGACAAAACCATTTAGTTAGTTGGGAGGTAATATGTAAGCCCATAAATAAGGGGGGCTTGGGACTTGGTAATTTGGTGTCTAAAAATATTTTTCTGGTTGAAAAGTGATTATGAGATTTCTCGTGGAACTAATTCCCTTAGACACAAGATAATAAAGAACAAGTATAGTCTTCAGTAGAATGGTCTCTGGGTATAATGCAATTCATAGAAGTCCTTAGAAATTCATCATTTCTTCCCACTAGTTAGCTATAAGGTGGGGGATGGATCTAGGGTTCTATTTTTAGAGGATACATGGGAAGGTATGTCGGCATTTAGTACTATTTTTCTACGAGTTTATTATATTTATTCTTTCCATGAGGCTCGTATTTCTAGTTACATTGTTGGGGGGGGGGGGGAGAGGAGTTCTTAAGCTTGGGATTTTCATTTCTTCAGGAGTTTAAATGATAGAGAAGCAAATGATTTGGCATCTTTGCTTCTTATTCTTCAAAATTTTCATCCAATACTTTCCCTGATTGTAGAATTTGGATTAAGAATGATTCAAGTTTTTTCTCTTGTAAATCTTTTTACTCCTATCTTGTTAGTACCCATACTGTCCATTCTTTTCTTTTCTTTTGATAAATTCATTTAGAAGGTAAAGAGTCACTCTAAAGTAAAGGCTTTAGTTTTGCCTATTGTGCTTAATAGGTTGAATACTAATGACATGTTGCAGGTGAGACGACCTTACAAAGCTTTGAGTCCTGATGTATGTTCTAGCTTGCTTGAGACATGGAGAGTTCAATGCCCATTTATTTATTCATTGTTCTTTTGCTTGGAGATTGTGGAACAAATTGTTTAATGTGTTTGGCGAGGCATGAGTTTGTCCGGCTTCTGTGGAGGAAATGTTACAAACTAAATTTAGATGATTTGGAAGGAGTAAAGTAGACAAGGTTTTGTGAAGTTGTGCTTTGATGACGATTTTTTGGAATATTTGGATAGAGAGGAATTCAAGAATATTCAGAAATCAATTTCTTACATTGCATTTGGTTTGGGACAAAATTGTATTAACGCCTCTTTATGGTCTAAGTCTCTAGAGAAGTTCAGAGGTTTACCTTTGTCGTATCTTCAAAGGGATTGGAAGGCGGCTCTGGTTTAGTTTTTTTTTCTCTTATGGTTTTTTTTGTTGTTGTTGGTGAGGATATCTCTTCTCAATCTTGATAAAAGTTTTATTTTATCAAAAAAAATTAAAAAAGTAAACAAACATATAACAGATGGCTTCTCAATTGCAGTCTTAATTTTGTCAAAAACAGTTGAGACCTTCATACAAGCCAGACATTACAAAAGAAATCATGCTATAAGTATTTTGAAGAAACTTGCCTAAACAGAATGAAAGAAGCTATTTACCAATCAATCAGATCACACAATAGAGTGACAGGTGACAGCATTATCAACTCAAAAAAAAATTCCAAACTACTCATGCAACTATTCTCTTGCAAGGATGTTGAGAATTACGGTTGACAAGTATAAACCTAAAATTATAAGTCACTTTCTAGACAAAGGTCCCCATAGAAAGAAGATCAAGGCTACAATGCCAAAGGCACTCCTCTTGATTCTTGAATGTTTTGTTTCACTGTGAATTAGAAATTGCTAAAATGTATCTGAGCATTCTTTTTACCCTTTATACACCACAGGTTGCTAGAAAGTTAACCCAATGGCAGTCAAAATTAAAAAGTTCAAACCAGAAATAACATGAAATGAAAAAAAAGAAAGTTGTTTGACAAGAATTGGTAACAGAAAATTTTGTTTACTTACATATTTGAACCGTATGAGCTCACCAAATATGATGAAGCTTCTCTGCTGCCACCAATAGAAGTACATGAACTCATTATCATCCCTGCCTATATACATACACCCGTGCCTCTAACCAAAGATTAGCCATTGATGAATATGTGTCACAATATGTGGTAGACTAGTATATAGAAATGAAGTAGCTTGTATACATTATGCTACATGACAATACCAAAAGTAGGTCGCCCACGCCCACTATGAACATGTAACTAAGCAATCTTGAGCACCCAAAGAAGCTTCATGATTCATAGTCTCTCTCACTGCCCGATAAAATTCGACCCACGAAGAGGAATACATATCCGAGGGGCTAGGACCCCACAAAAATGTAGGGTTTGGACTCGCCGGACACGCAGCAACCAAATCCAACACGGAAGCTGCCGGTTTCAATGACTGGGGGAAATTGAATGCCAAATTATCGACTTTGTGTTGGTAAATTTTCCCATTTCGATCCAACTTATATCGCGATGTCCCCTGAAACTGACCCTTGGCTTCCCAAGGAACCCTTGGGACACCCCTTAAGTTCCATCTGATCAAAATTACATTCTCAGAAGGCTGCCAAACCCTAAGCACCTCCAGCGAAATCTCGCGAAACAGAATTCTACCGTGAAATCTCAATGCCCAGAAGATCAATTTGTAGTTTTCAATTCCAGTGAACGTGTTGAGTGGGTCTACAAATGTTATATCATCCCTGCCAAAAGAAAAAAACCCTAGTTGTCCTCAAACCATAACAATAAAGCAAGCATTACAAATACCCAGAAACGTGAATTGGTGGAATGAACACAAGGGTACCTGTAAATGTCGTAATTGAGGTCTTTGGTGAAGAGTAAGGGTAGGTCTTCGCGGAGCGTCCGGACGGCCAGGCCAAGGTTGACGTAGAAGTCGTTCCTGTGCTGCTTATTCGGAGCTCCTGGGGCTTGGTTAAGCTGCGCAACCCGAACAGGAGGAGGAGAGAGAGAGGAGGAGGAGGAGGAGGAGAAGGAGGGTTTTGTAATTGTATTTGTTGGTGGAATAGGAAGAGGAAGAGGAGGAGAGGAGAGAGACGCGTGATTAACAATAAGGGGTTTGTCCACAGATTGAAGAAGAGTTGGAGAGAGATTGGCGAGAATAAAAGCCATATCCTCTTATTGTGTGTGTTTTAAACTTCAGGAGGTATACAATAACAATACCATTGACGAGAAGGGGAGAGAGAAGAAGATTTTTGTATGGCGTTCAAGTTGTCGGAAGTGAAGTAATGGTGTGTTTAGGAGATTTTGAGTGGTTTTAAACGAGCCCAACACTTCTCTTCTGCCTACATTTTGGATTTGGTAGTCCGGTCCATTTTGCTTGGATCATTTTACTCCGTTTTAAATAGGGTAAATTGTAAGGGGAGTACCAAATTAGACTTACTTGGTAAAAAGTACACTCTAAAAAATGTAGGGTTATTAAGTTCTTAATTTTGATACTTATTTGTATCTAAGTACACAATTT
>CM042197.1:232214-243140 GCA_023539305.1 Ilex asprella
ATATATATACGTATTTATATATATATATATATATATATATAATTATTTGTATTCACACACACACATATATATTAACAAATACACATGGATATATATATATATATATATATATATATACTTGTATATATATACAAGTATGTATTTACATATAAATATATATATACGTATTTATATATATATATATAATTGTTTGTATGCACACACATATATATTGACAAATACACATGAATCAAGGTGCATTAAATATTAAAGTCTCCAATAAAACTATGAGATATTTAATGCACTATTTTCTCTAAAATGGGCATTTATGTCTTTGTATCTAACTAGTGTACCTTTTTTCAAAACATTTTTCAATGTGTACTTTTTGCCAAATAAATCTAATTAGGTGTACCAGCTTCCAAAAACCCCTTTTAAATAATAACCTTTTCTTTTACACTCTTATATATCTTATGTCATTATTAATATCACTTGGTATCCACAATCAATTATACCATATAAATTTAGTGGGTTTCATTATATTAATATTATCAATAACCATTTATCTTATAACAATCATGTTAGAATACTGAATTTTATTAATTATATTTAGTGTTTTATTATTAGTTGACAACACACACCACTATCAATAATGATGTGTTATACCCAATATTTACTCTGCCAGAAAACATTCAATGTAACAATAACACCACATCATTAATGCACATCATCAACTAATTATAAAATATCATGTGAAATTTTATAATTACCCTGATGAAGCATCCCTTCACGTGAACTTTGAATGCCCAAAAGCCCAAAGTGTAAGGAACTTTTTCAAAGTTTCTCAAGAAGGGGAACCTAATAGTGGAGGAGGGCTCCATAACTGGATCAATTTGAATTTCAAGGCAAGCATGTCCAAGGACTGGAAAGGAATTAGTTGGCCTATCATGTGCACATGTGTGGCATGGTGCATATGGAAAGATAGAAACATGAAAAGCATTTGGAAATCATTCACCTTAACCAGATTGGTTACTAGGGAAGCGAGACTCCTAACTTTGGACATTGTAAAAGCGTTTCAATCCACTAGTGTTAATTCTACATTTTCTTCTCCTCCCCTTATTGCTTGGTCTTTTCCTCACACGGGTTGGAACAAGCTCAACACAAATGGATGTTCAAAGGGAAATCAGGCCCAGCTGGTATAAGAGGAATCATAAGGAATGACCAAGGCAAATGGGTCGCGGGCTTCTATGAGAGGATGGAAGACACTACGAGTCTTCAAGCCGAACTTCAGGCCATTCAAACGGAGCTTGAGCTGGTCCATAAGAAGAATATCTCCTAGATCATTGTAAAAACTGACTCCCTTGATGCTGCCAAGCTTTTCTCTGTGAACCCAGAGGCTACCAACCCGAATAGAGCCCTTATTATACATTGCAGGAAGATTATGGACATGAAACAGATCCCTGCTGTTCACACCCTCAGGGAAGGAAACCAATGTACTGCTGCCTTAGCCAAACTTGGCGCCCAGCTATTGGAAAAGCTTGTGGAGCTGGATGTTTCTCCTCCACAGCTGACTAATTTTTTGTTAGCTGATATGACCAGCGTGGTTTTTGGTTTTTGCTAAGCATTCTGTCTAGTTTTATTCTCTTTGTTCTATTTTCCGATATACCAAAAAAAAATGGACAGAATGCCATAACAGGCCCACCGGAACTACATTGAGTCCTTTTCTGGGTTGGGTACGACTGATTCTCACTCTGCCATATTCACCACTTGCCAGTTACTCAATTGTCCAGAAATCGAAGCCTTGGATGTAACCACACTATGTTTGATTAGGAGGGAGACGATGAAAATAAGGAAAAAGAAAAAGAAAGCCAGTTACACTTTAGGGAAAACCCAAGAAAATACTGACTCAGAAAGAAACAGCATTCAGAGCTGATACTACTAACATGTCTAGTCAACAAAATCCTCAATATAATTAGGGCCCCTTGTGCGGTGAACTGCTGCGCTCGATCAATACTACCATCCACCATCCTCCGATATCATCATCAGATATTGGTCTTGTGTTCTGGTCTGTGAGTGAACTCAAAATCAATATGAACAAATGCACGCTCGACTTCTGGGAGTTGCTCAAGCTTTTCTTGTAGTGTTTCTCCAATATTATGCGCTTGGCTGAGAAGCATGTCCTCCGGCAACACAATGTCAACCTCCACGAAGTAATGAGATCCGAAAGTGTATGCTCTAACAGTGTCAATATGCTTGATTTTCTCATGGTGGTTCCATATAAGATATGTTAATTTGGCAAGGAAATCCGGTGGAGCCGTTCTTCCAATTAGTGACCATACATTTTCAATAACTGTCTTTGCCCACGTGCTCATTGTATACAATGCTATCTGCATTACACACAAAAAAAATATATTACCAAAGCTTAATGTCTACTAAATATCAAAGTATCCATACGCCCTACTGTTCAGCATGGATTCTATGATAATTCACTAAACGAGGACATGAGTAATTAGCCTAATTTGCTAGTGATGCAGTGTCCCTCAATTTGCATTATGGAAAATAATTACTGGGGGAATGCAAAAATAATGAGATGAGGGGGGGAAAAAAGGAGGCGGCAAAAATCAAGACTTCTATTCATGCTGAACTGGTTAAGTACGTGGATAAAGCTAGAACAAATCTGTGTTAGTTATGAACTCACTATTATAGCCCCAGTAGGATCAATCCACCAGTAAAATCGGACTGCAAGGACAGCCGTTGCCAATCCGACTGAATTAGTGACGACATCAAATAAATGATCTTGAGCATAGGCTCTGACAATTTCATTTTTAAATCTCCGACAATAGACCATGAGCAGAAACTTCACAACTGTGACGGAAACCATAATCCCAATCATCCATTTTTCCTTCTCAAGATCCAGGGAAGGACGAGACTGTAGCCAAAGAAAAAAGAATAGTAAAAGAGGGTTAACCATTGCAAACAGTTGATACAATCTAACCCTACTTCAGACAAAGCATTGTGCCATCCAACAACGTTATCTCGTATAAATAACAAATGTCAGCAGAGACAGCATACATTAATGGAGAAAAAATAATTCCAGTCAAACCTTGTTTTATAATTTAGGCAATCCCCTCAACAAATTTGTGCAAATCGACAGATGTTGATCAATGCATAGCCTTTTTGTCTTGGACACTGAGAGTCTATGAATAACTTCCAACAAATTAGACATCTGTTCGTTTCAATGATCAAATATGACTAAATTAAGTGTCCAACACAGCTTATGACAGTTACTATGAACCCAATGCTCAGACGTGTCCAATGAGGAACTTCATTCATTTTGACGTGTCTATGAAACATAAGCTACCAATATTCTACTTATCCAAAGGACCAAACCCACCTATCACATATTCCTTTCAGCTCAACCCTAAAAATCTACACCAGAGGCCTTCGGAAGTGGCTGTTAGCCCTCTCTTATCACACCAAGCTTTGAATCAAAATCTCAGTCTGAGTGCTTGCATGGTTAGTGCGCTACCACACTCGAGTCAGGTTACTCATAAAAGTTTTTTTCTTACTTGCAAGGTCAAAGTCACATACCTCAGAAATGAGTTCTCTAATAGACTCCAGCAGTATTTGTAATCCAAGAGTTGCCATTACTGATGCAAAGACAATAATACCCTGCAAACTTGACTTGATTAGTCTAAATACCTTGCAGCGGAAAACGGATGCGTTCAAGCAGAATCTGTAAATGGAAAGCTATGTAATATACATGAACACTGTAACTTTCCATGTCATAACGAGGCAGCCAATACCATGGTTCAATAGATAGAAGGAGCAAATATTTACCATTTCTTCAGTCTTCTCTTATCTATACTAAAACTTTAAGCTAACTGTCACTACAAATGGTTTAGAAAGGGACGTTTTTTTTTTTTGATAAGATAGAAAGAGACATTAAAACACACTGTCTGACCCTTTTTATGCAAAAAGAAGGTGACCAACAATTTAATAAATCAAATTTGGCCAACTAATCAGCACCACCATAATATCCATTAAATTATCACAGTAACTATGAATATTCAGGAAACCAATGTTATATTGCTATTCCAACGCACAGGATGCTACAATTCACATTATTTGCTAAAGTCTACTCCACAAAACAAAAAAAATGAGGAATTCATTGCAATGGCTCATCAGTGGATCTATGCACTTAAATTATCAAAACAGACAAGAACAACTTCCAATCTGTGCATTTCACATATCCAACACACAATTTGTTAAATAAAGAATTAGGTCAGCAAAAGAAATGGTCTGATTCATTTCACTGATGTTTTCTTTGGTTGACAAGAAGATTCAAGAAAAGAAATATGAAACTGATAGTCCTGCTAGCAACCTAGAGTTAGAACAACTGCAGTAAAATTCATAACCTTTTTCACTCTACAGCTGATCATGAAGGTAACAACAAAGAACAATTTGAAATGTCTTTTTTTGAATAATTCCCCACACAAGTTCGAAATCAAAGTCCGTGGTCACAAGGTCAACAGGCTCTCCTTCACATTATAGTAAGAGGAACAGATGCCTGCACAGAAGAGATGTAAAGAATAGGGCATTGTGAAGGCAGGAAGAGCAGTACTCACTAATTGTACCTGCTCTTTCCACCATCTCTCCCCACACCCTCCAAGCAGTGATACATACATACACCCACATACCCACATTTAAGCCTCAAGCAAAAACTACAATTGATAGTTGGAAGCAATTCATCATTACTAGAACTTGTTCCCCATCACACCCATAATATACTAATCTTGTATCGAATGCCCTGGTAAGCTGCTTGACTTACCACAGGTTGCATCCGCTTCTTTCCAATTGGATAGTGATACTGATTTGGGTTTCGCATGGCATGGGCAGTGAACCAAAGAATAAACCCAGATAAGAGGTCCAAGAGGGAATCCAAGGTTGACGCAATAACTGCCAAAGATCTGCTCGTTATAGAAGCATACACTTTTGCAATGAAAAGCACAACATTAGCTATGTTTGACACATGGACTGCCATTCTCTCGCTCCTTGCAAGCTGCTTCAGTTCATCCTGGAAATAAACATTGATGTGTTAAGAAAAAGATATGGCTCATGTCAGTTGAATTAATAAATTCAATTTTTTCCATAACTGGCAGGAGTAATATTGATGGGAAGGAAAGCAAAAATAATACAAGATTTAATATTCTATAATTTTATGCTTCACCCATAGAGCAAATCTGAGAAATTGCCTTTCCTCATATAATGGTCATTTAAATCAATACAATGAAAAAATATCAAAGCTGTAAGGTCAACTGAAAAATAAACAGAGTTGACTAAGATCATAATAGAAGTTCACATGAATGCCTTGTTTTAAATGTCTTGATGTATATCGAACTTGGCAATTTTGTCTCATCCTATCCAAACTTTCAAGTCCATAACGTTTGGCTTTGAAATGTGATTTCTTCAATAAGAAAAATCCATTATCATGTCACAGCTAAAACCTATCTTCATTCTATAGGATGACGATTACAACAACCATAACAGCAGCGGAAGCAACAGCAATCAGACAAACAGACCTCTGTCAGACTTCCAGGCAAACAACCTGATTCATTAATAGTTTCCATCTCATTGAACCCTTCAAGAAGCCTTTCTTGCTTTTTGTAATATTCTGCAATCTTGCCTTGTTTCCCTAATATAAGAAATAAACAAAGACAATTATGTGATGCCATGTAAATAAGAAAGAACAAAGACAACATTTAAGGATGCAGTGCCAACTTTTTAATTGAAAAGTCCAGCTCAATGAAACATGAAATGTCTTTGGGTGCTATATGTCTACTAAAACTAAATAACACAACACTTACATGTTTGTGTTTGTGTGTACAGTGTAGAAAACATTTGAAAAAATACTGAAGAAGAAAAAGAAGCAGACAAATTTCTGATATTGTAGCAAATGACAATTCATTGTATCGAAATTGCCGCACAACTTAATGTTCACCCTTCCACGTGTTAAATTCAGAGATATCAACTCAATTCTAGGCAGTCTTTCTGTCTTCCAGAAAGCTAGTCTTTCTGTAATTTCTACGCATCTTACTCCCGAATACTAACAAAATTCCAAGATCCCTCCCCCACTCTCGCATCCAACAAATTAAACGCACAGATAGATTTTCTGTGAAAGAGCGTCATTTCAAGTGATGTGCTCATCTTCAAAGTTCCCATAAAGTTTCTCCATCGTCCAAGATGTACCTGCTTAACTCAAAACAATTGTGAAAAAATCCATCACAGCACCCTTTTTTAACATTTTGCAAAGCACACCAGAAAATATACAATAGAAAGTCGAAACCCATTGTATTTAGTAAGAGAATAAAGTCACTGATTTATGAATGGATAAAATGGTATGGGAATGATCTTGAAAAAGTTCAAATATCGAAAGAGCAAAGCATAAAGATCTACGAGGTTTCTCCATCCTCTGGCCAAAATGAAGGATGTAATAGAATCAATGAGTTTATTATGTCCTGGTCAACCGAATCGCCAACTCGGCTGAGTCAAACCAATAATTAAAAGAAAAAAATATAACGAAACAGAAAGAAAGGTGATCTGGAACGACGACAACGACACTATTGGCAAAACAAAAAAGAAGAAATATTTTTACTCCTTTGATACGTAAACAGCAAGGATTCAGAGACCGTTTCTACAGAGACAAAAATAGAGAATAGGCAGCGTATCTTTGTGAGACATGACAAGTGTATGTGTGTGCGAGAGAGAGAGAGAGGTTATAATAATACTTGGAGTGCGAAGGATGCGACGAAAAGTGCAAATTTGATCGGAGGGGCGACGCTCCGGCAAACGGAACTCGTTGATGTTGAGTCTCCAAGAAGAGTCGGACGGCGGTGGGATGAACTCCGACGGAGGAGAGAGCAACCCCCTCCTACTACTGCGGTCATCTTGTATTTCGTTACCAGCAGTATCACCACCACCCTGCGACTCCATTCCTCTGTCAAATCTTTGGGAGATGATGGTTAGTAGCAATGGAGGGTTAGGGTTGGGGGCAGGCCAGAAGAGAATGATTTGTTTCGAGACAAACTCCTGTTTTGAGTAGTACACTATACACCACCTTGCCTCCTCCTTCCCCTTATAAAGGAATGAATACTAGTACCAGAAATAAATCCAAAGCCACCCTATAATATTAAAAATTAAATATTAATTGTGTAGTATTTATATTTTAAATAATAATTTATTTTTTTAATTATATAGTTTAATGTATCATTAAATTAAATTAAATTAGATCAATTTTGACAATTAATTTTATAATTTATGTAATTCAAGTTTCTAACTGTCATATTATATTACATAAAAAAAAAAAAATTAAATTAAGCATAGTGACCGCCGACAGAGAACACTTTCCATTCTACTGCACTGCCTATATGTTCTCTCACATCATACCAGTCCACCACTTCCTTTATACGCTACGTTCTACTTGCACCTGCACCCGACCTGCACCCTCTCTTTCCCTTTGATAGGTTTGTGAGTGTTTCTGTGGATGTTTCATTCATAGGAATAGGAATAGGAATAGGAGTAGGAATAGCATATATTACTCTTCCTCGCATATTATTAGATTGGATGAATGAATCAAATCCCACGAGGGTGGATTCATTCTCGTTGCTCAATCCCCATCTACGCAAAAGAAAGAATCCACTTTAATAACCCACTTAGATATATGTTTGTATAATGCATGTATATTCTTACTTATCACAGATTCACACACAATGCCAAATAATGGAAGTTTCGAGGAAGTTTACCTCTATTAGCTGATGACTTGAGCCAACCCAATTCGTAGGTAGGTACACAACAAAAGCATTATTTATTTATTCTCTCTACTTTTTGCCTTCCACTTTGACACATTTGTATTGTTGAGGCCCCACAACCACGAGCGATCGATGTATTCCACTACTAAATGAGGACAATCAGCATGTACACATAAGCATGTGTATGTGTACATGTCATTCATTGATGTTTGCTTGGACTCAGCTCATCCATCAAATGCTCTTTCGTTTCTCACCAGAATCAAATCATCAGATGAAATTTCGTTATGTAATATAACACAAAAATAATGTCAAAATTATAATTGTTAATAATTTTATTTAATTTAATGAAGTGGTGTTGACTTCCTTCAGCGTATTTCTCATGTGCACTACCTTCTGATTCTCAATATATTTGGTGATGACGCGGGCTTGATTGACGTATTTCTCGATCTTTGATTTGATGCTGACTTTGGTGAAGGTAAGGGCTTGACTAGCGTGTCTTTCGATCTTTGATTTAGTGTTGACTTTGGTAGATTTGTTTAGTACAAAAGTTGAATTGACGTGGTTCTCATTCTTCAATATTTAATTTGTTGAAGACAGTAGTCAAATTAACGTGAATGTCATTCTTTGATCTTTGACTTTACTTTGTAGAATTTTCTCACTGTTATTTATGTTGAATAGTTTTGAAGATGATTTGAATCTCTTAAAGAATAACCTTGACGGTGTTTTTTCTCCTTAGAGATGGATTTGCAAGACCTCAGTTGGGGTAGACTCCGACAGAACTTTGCTACTTCCCTTCTTCTCCTGATGTGGCCTTGGGCACAACTTTCTTGATCTTCTCTCCTCCTTGACTTCTCTTGCTCTTCGGTCTTGGTCTACCACAAACTTCTATTTATAGTAGTAGATAAATGTATTTTACTTGAATACCCTTATGTGGATTTTAGGTAATAGACTATTCATAAATTTGTGGATTTTAGTTAATTTATGAAATTTAAGTCCATTTTTTTTATGATTTTTTAGGTGTGGGTACAATTTTTTAGACTTATTTGAACAAAAGTGTATGTATAAGTTTTTTATTCTACTAAGTACAATTTTAATAAATTTTTTTGTATTTAGGTATAAAATTCAAATGAATTAAAATCTTTTTTACTTAAACACTCTTCCTTAATTTATGTTCTCATCATTAACATTTATTTGAGGAAACAAATATGTAATCATTACATATTTGTTATCATTCATTTTTTGAATTTTGAATGAACAATTTTTGTGGTATATCTACACTAAAAGTGTGTCTTCAACGGATGAGAATTTTTTTTCTATATATCATCATCACTGGCTTGAAGGTAAGTTGTTAATAATTATATTTATTCTTTTATTCGGTTATTTTTTTTGAGAAATTCTTATATTCGATTTTGTTTTATGTTTGTTCATTTTTGGGATGAAGGGAAAAAAATTGTTTTGATTTTTAATGGATGTAACTATTTTTTTAATTGATGTAACAATCACAGTCTCATGCAATTGTTAAGGCATGATGGTGTAACAATGCCGCAATACTAAATGGTGCAATTATTTAGTTTATGTAAACAACTTAACGATAAATTGAGTTTGTGTCATAATTTTGTGTAATTGTTTTGAACTATTTATAATTTGTGATCAAATAATTCCAACTCTTGAACTATTCATTCAATACAAAAAAGACTTCTAGTTATTTAGTTTAAAATCACAGATTATAAATAGTTACGTAACTATTTAAAATCACAAAATAGTTACGCAACACAATTAAACCCATTAATTTTTGAATATGAACTGTTTATAATTTAAATCACAAATAATTACTTAAAACGGTTACGTTCCTATTTTGTATCAAAAAATTCTTGTTCCAAAATGTTTTTTCATCTGAATATGCTTCAACCCCTTTTGCCGAAGAAGAAGAGATTAAATAATTAAAACCCCTATTTTTTAACTCCCATTATTTGATTATAGCCAAAATTTTAGGAAGGACTACAAATGATTTTATACCCAGTTGTTTACTAAATGACAATACTGTCACTTTTTTAAAATATGCACTTTACTGCAAATAAATTTTTGTGTTGTACTTTTGCCTAAATAAGTCTACAAAATTGTACCGGCTTCTAAATCATCTTTTTTTTTACTTTTTAAAGGTTTGTTTAATTTGAGTCTATGAAATATAAGTCCATTTTAATTTAATTTAACAAGCCATGTTAATTTTATTTAGGCTTATATTATTTGGGTTATGAAATTTGGGTCCAACTCAAGCTTATTTAATTAAATTTTGACTTGTAATATCTGGACTTATGAAATTTAGGTTCAATCCCAATTTCATTTATCTAATTGATTTAAACTAAATTATAAACATTAATTTATTAATTTTTTTAATGTCAACATAAGTAATTAAGTATACCTTATGCATGGTATGTTGGGAATGCATTAAAGTGGTGGAACCGTGGAATGTTTGTAGCGGGTGAGTTAGTGCACTTCTTTAAAAAAAGTGTTATATCTTTATAAGACACTAAAGTTAGATTGAGGTGTTTAAATTATAACCAACCAACCTCTCTTTATTGCCTCATTTCCCAACCCTAACACGCACCTTTCCGAAAATTTTGTTGGGCTTGAAAAAATAAGTTCAACATTGTCTTTTTTTGATAAAAAAACCTTAGAGCAACTCCAACGGAGAGTTGTCATCAGGAATAGCATCCCATAACTGCTAAAATGACACTTTAACTTCAAAAATTCGGACTCTAATGAGAGTGACATTAGATGTGACAAAATGATATCTAGGGTTTTGGGGTGACATATTTAACAACTTTGAAGAGAGAATTGAGAGGTTGCAAAAAAGTCGTTAGGTCTACTGTTCATCTCAATTGCTATATTCAACTCAAAACTTCTATCAAAATACAGAGTGGGGAAAAGGGAAACGAAGTGTCTACTTGCTTGAAAATCGCTTGAAAATTGTTGGTGTCTCCTTGCCTCGTTAGTGTCTGAAAATCTTTGCAGGGGGTATATGTTTTAATTTCTCACTGGGTATATACTTTAACTTCATTAGGTGATTTTGTTTAAGATTTAGGGGAAAGGGAAGGGGAAAGTGTAAGGGAAGAGTCTGAATCGCAAGGGAGAAGGGGAAGGG
>CM042197.1:243540-276954 GCA_023539305.1 Ilex asprella
AAGGGGGAGGAGGAGGGGGAGGGGGAGGGATTGAATCGCAGGGGAAGAGTTTGACAATTGGGTCTAAATCGGTGCTGCTAGTATTTATTTTAGGGAAAATAACAAATTCTACATTGAAAGTTTATTGTATTGTCATAATACACTACTAATTTTTTTTTTTTGTATTGTCATAGTACATCATTAATTTTTTTTGTATTGTCATATTATACCATTAATTTTTTTTGTATTGTCATATTTAAATTTGAAAATTAAAAATTTAAATCTTTACTATAAAAATATATCCGTTAAATTGCGTTCGTTATGAAAATTATACCCGTTAAAATATAACCATTACGTTTAATTATTTTTTTAATAAAAAATATTAAAATATTAAAAAAAACACCTCATTTTGGCACCTACCATCAGAGCAGATTTATAAATTAGGAATGTCAAAACACTGTTTAAGGTTATAAAATGATATTTGACACCCAAAAAATGACAACTCCCCTCGGAGTTGCTCTTATAAGTATCGAGAAATGATGAAAAACTCATGATTTTACAAGTGAAAATGAGGAAGATCATTTTAGTAAGAACACAAATATGAGGGACGAAACAATAAAACAGAGAAGGCAGCTGAGAATTGCTGTCAACTTTTCTTTCCAATTTTTTTTGTTGTAATTGATGTGGTATAATATTTATTACTAGTAATAACTCGTGCCTAAAGACACTTCGCAATCTAAAAACCCACCATTTTAAAATAGTTTTTTTTTGTCATCTGTTTTAATTAAAGAAATTGAAATCGATCAAACTTCGGCATTTTTTCAATAAATTTCGTCAGAGTTTCCTCTAAAAATAAAAACTTAGAAAAATCACAACATGTCTACAAAACTTATAAAGCACATTGTATGTGTCAGTGTCCAACACAACCTATTCCATAACCAAAATTCACAGTTGACAATCATACACAACAACCATCGTAATTTTCAATCACAATTCAATTTTATTTTTCCCAAAATCTCCATTCCAAACTCAAACCACTCAAACAACCATCAATTCTCATCTAACCAAAAATATCTTCATAACCATGTCCGACTAATTCACCTTATTAAACAGGGAACAAATAATATATATACACAAAACACACGTACATAAAGAAAAAAATAACTCTCTTCAACTTCAACTTCTTTAGAGCTAAGAGATACAACTAAAGAACACATACAAATAAGATTGCTAACAGCCACCACCACACAATTGTTTGATTGTGATCAAAGACTTTATTGTCTTCTAGATGTGAAGTCGTCGAAAAATAATCCCAAGTATGTTTACATGTATACCTGAAAAATGTGAGGTAAAACCAAACAATTGAAAATTTGAAACCTATGACCTCTTGTTTTTCTTGTCAATTGAAATCAATATAATTATCCAAAAAACACTAATGAAGAACACTACTCCAACTTGATGCTCATATTATAATTTCCAGCTTGAAGAAGATCGCCAATAACCTATAAGTAACATTCTTATTAATCATTAAAGTAGATTTTGACTCAATCAAAACGTACCTGAAAAGCATCTTAGTGTAATACTAAACATGCAAGCCAATTCAGCTGCACCAAGTAATGACCTTTCATTGAAGCCTTTATCTTTTATCCTACTTGTCCCTCATATTTCTTTCCCCCGTGTCTAAAATAATAAAAATTCATTTATATGAATAAAATAATAAAAAATCATTGATATAAATTGAACAACCATTGTTACTCAAAAGTACACTTCCACAAAACATTAACCAACAAAAGCGAAAACTCAAAATTAATGACAGTATCTCAATACCAACAAAATTACAATTCGAGTACATTAAACCCCCTAGTGTCACCACCTATACCAAAACCAATGTAGTGGCTTGATCACATGCAACCAAAAAAAAAAGGTAATAATTCATGATCTCACCAACAAATATTACCAATTAACATACATGTATACCATACTTAATGTCGTTTCCAAGTCCAAACCATCTTTTCCCATCAAACTCCACCAACGACCACGACCCTTTTTCTCGTCTCCCCTTTAAAATCATAATCCATAAACTTGGCAAGATATCCAATTTTAGCTGTGAGCATCCTGTAATTTAATTGTCTCTATAAAAAGATCAATATCCAGCCCCTTTCCTATGAATCTCTCAAGCACATTGACCCATTCAATTAAAAAAAAACAATAAGCAAACAAATCAAATTTCGAATATAAAATTGACCTTATGAATCTTTCATTGCCTCAAATAACTAACTAAAAACACAATTGAATAACATCAAATTAAAAACCTGCAAACATATACAAACTCAATTCTCCAAACGTTCTTTGCATATTAACAACACCTATAAACATCAAAATATAGGTTAAATATCCACCAAGTTATACAACATTTAGTGATTCAATTCTAAAATCAACTATCGAACTTTGCCAAACTATCCAAATGCCAACACACCCATAAATAAATTAATACTATTAAATTGATCAACAATCAAAAAGTGTACCCAAATCATAGTTTGAAGAAGCATAAAACCTTATATAGCTATGCTTGGTAGCGCATCGACGAAGTATAGAACCTTAGCTACCCACAACAACGTTCACTTCTTATACCCAATCAACTGCAAAATATTCCATTCGATTGAAACTTAAATGAGAATAAACGAACAAAAACAGTAATATTAATAACTATCTTTAACCAAAACTTATTACCATCAAATGAATACACAAATTAAAAGAGAAAAAAATTAAATAACAAATCTAAGTAGAGGAAATAAAAATGAAAGACATGCCATAACAAAAACAACAATGATTTTTTAGGTCAATGACTTTGGCAAATAGGGGAGAGGAGGAAGGGGTGGTGTTGGGCGATGGTAGATGTTTTTGGATGGATGCCAAAAAATCTATAAGACAAAAAAGTCATAGGCTCACTATTTTTTGTGTTACTCAATTTTATCAATTGCTAAATAGATATCATGCTATCAAATACATGACTCCTAAGAACCAAAAAACAAATTCACTTCTATCTTATTAATATAGACTTCAAGCTATGATGAAATATATAAGAATATTTAACTAAAGCTAATGGTTGATTAACTTGATAAAATGTTGTGGTCATTGATCAAATGCATAAATTCAAAATAAGCTAAAATAGGAAAAATGGTGTGGTCATTGATGGAGATGGTCTATCCCACAGCCTGGTTGGGCCTAAAATGGCTTTTGAATATTCCTAGTAAATAAAGATGAAAAAAAAAAGTTCAAAATAAATAAAACATTTATTGTTAGCCTCAAAACAAAGTTGGTTTTAAAATGTTGGTACCCAATAAAATTTGACATAAATTTAGCTCCGATTATTGTAACGAATACTTACTTACAGGACTTAACTGATTATTGTAACTTAACTATCACTCAAATACATAATCCAAGTATTTGTGAATAATACTTTTACCGGGTTTTTGACTCGCAAAAATCCAAAAAAAAAACCAAATTCATAAAATGGAACAAAAAATAAACAAAATCCAAAGCATGTAAACTCAAAATAATATTTCCTTGCACCCATAAAAAAATTGATTCATCTTTAATACTCAATCTTTAATCGCATGGATTTTTTAAGTAAATCTTTTCATTAACACGTAATTAATGAAAACCTCCACAGTTTTAGACAGAGTAAGTGCAAATAGCCCAAAAAAGTCTGAAATGACGAAGTCTAATGAAATAAAAAAAGTCCAATGATCGAAATGACTACTCTAAGCACCGTTTGAAAATCAAAGTTTTCTTGCTCAAATGTGCATCAAACAATGGTTGTGTTATATAAGGCACAAAACCAAGGTCTAATGAGCTACACCCATTTGAAAATCAGGTTTCTTATTTTAAACAATTAAACTACACACATTTAAATAATGAAACCAAACCAAGATTGATCAATCACCCCGAATTGTTCCTGTTTTACCAAATTACGGTTCCAACAAACCATCCCATAATGCATAAGCCATAACAATATAATCAAATCCATAGCACTCAAAGACTCACAATCAAAGGGTCCTCCAAAATTTTTATAAGAGGGTGTGTTTGAATTGTATCTCAAAAAATAATATTCACAAATAATTTTTAGAAAGATCTGCTTGTAGAAATATTTCTGAATAATAAATAGGACCAGTAAATTGTAGTTCCAAATTCAAGTTCAAAAAATTGTTTTGTGTCATTTGCTTTACTTTCTAAAAGTAAGAGTATTTTACGTAAAGAGTATTTTTAGTGGGTTATGTGTCGTTTGAAATATATAAACATCATTCAGCAATTCGAACAATGTTCAAAAAACAACAATTCGAATAATTTTGATGAACCCACAAAAAATCATTGGTGAAAGTGTGTGAATAGCAGATGGAAGAAACTGTTCATTTTCTCTCATTGTTCAGATCTCTGATAACCCATTGTCAACAAATGAACACCGATGAACTCACACTTAGAAGAAGAAACTCCATTTTAGCCCAATAATCCCGATAATGGCCCTTTAGACAAAGAAGGAATGGTGGGACTGACCCAAAGCTTCAACCAACCTCCAAAAATTGAACAGACAAAGAAGAAAGGGGGAGAGGTAGGTACCTGGGCTGAGCTTGGTGAATGGGTGTTGATCGCCACTGGTGTTGCCGCTGAGCCATGGCAGAGGAGTGAAAGGGGTCTGGGTAGCAGTGTAAGGGATCTGTGTAGAGGGGTAAGGGGTTTGGGTAGCGTGTGCTGCCGCTGTGTTGAGCCATGAGCCATGGCAGAGAAAGTGATCGATGAACAGGAGAGAGAGTAGCTGCAAAAGGGGGTAGCGTGTATAGGGTGAGTTTGATTTGGGCCGGATTTTTGTTTATGTGATATGAAATGTGAGCCTTTAGATTAAGTTGGAAGAATTGAGATGAAATCTAGGTCATTGAATTAAAATTAGAATGAATCTGAGCCGTCATTGTACTTTTCTAAATAAATTTAAATTAAATTAAATTTTAAAGTGAAAAAAGATTCAAAATTAATTTTATCTTATTATTATAGATTAAATAATAATAATAATGACTACTTATCTGATCTGATGGTAAAAATTGTGTAATAGAGAGATTTTGTAAAAAACAAATTACTAAGCATAACATTACTTTCCTAAAATAACAAGTGGCGTCGTAGCTAGTACTAGTAGCGTCTGTCTGCGCTCTCTGGGGTCTACCGACAGTTACAGAGAAGCGAGCAGCCAGAGAAAAGAACAACGTGGGCTGTGTATCGCGAGATAGAGCGACACTGAAATCGGAGGCCTTTGAAACCCTAGTTTCTCTCGATTGCTATCCTCGCAGTACATATCATTCAATTGTATTTGAGAATTAGGGTTTCAAGTGGCTCAAAATGGTCAGTTGAATTTCAGCTAACATTCTTTGGTTACATAGCGAAATTAGGGACCCTATTTAGCTTTTAAACTTGAATTTCCAGCATAGCTTTATTGTAGTTGGTCTTTATATCTGCTTTGCCTTACTCTTAATCTAACTGTTTCATTTTCATATCACCGTTTGTTCGGTCAAGTTTGGAGATTCATTTCTTCCGATTGGACCTGATTAGTCTTCAGATTTCATTTTTTGCTGTTATTACGTGAAAGTCTCTCCCTGTATCGATTCCAATTTTGTTTTTTTTTTTCCCCGAAAATTACGGTTTTCAATATGCGATATCATCGTTCATATTTTCCTTGTCGGGCTGAATTCAGAGCATGATCTTTATTAGAAGACTTCTGTTTGTTGAAACTTTTTCTGAATTTGTTCGTGACAATTTCCTCTTTGCATGCATGCATGCCAGTGTGAGAGTTCTAGTAGACGGATTGTTCAATTTGAATTTGATTTTATACTGATTTAGGCTGTATGTATTGTGGCATGACAGAACAAATTAGGTAGAGGGCACCGGGACAAAGTGCAGCAGTTCATGACCATAACTGGGGCAAGGTAACCTTACATTTACATGAGTTACTTGGTTTTTTTGGGAACCACAAAAATATTCATTTAGCTCTTCATCCTTTTGCCTAGGTGTTTAGTGCTATTGTGCGAGTGTCAATTTGCTCATGTCTAGTTTATGTGCTGTCTTTAATGGAGTGGTTTTCATTTTAGAATGATTTTTGCTGGTCAATGTCAACTTAATTTTCTTAAAGCAACAAATTTTTTTGGGAATATGATTTCTAAATGATGTTCTTTGACATGTAATCGAGATATTATACATGGTTTATTTTATTTCCCTCAAACCTCATGTGCAAAAAACTCAAAATTGATATAAGTTTTTGATTTATTGTTTGCATTCTATTTTATTTTTGTTCATTTTTATTGTCCCTGCCGTTGGCAACTCATATATGGTCAGCTCAGGTTTTCTTTATCATTCCCACCATGCTTTTTGCTGCCTTTTGTTGTAAGTTAGTGAAAATGGCACCAGATTTAACAATATATCTGTTTTTTCTTTTTTGGTCAATTAGTTCGATGTTTAGCATGTAGGTCACCTTGAAGGGATCTCACTTTCATTTCATATTTTTGCTGTATGACTGAAGTGCCATCACGGAAGTGGGCCCCCTTTCTAAACACAAAGAGCTGAAGTTTCTAGTTTTTAGTTTCTTCTCGGATGTTCAATCTCTCCAGTATAGAATAAGATGTCTTGGTCGTTTTTGTAGCACCTTGGGCCATCCTTCCTGTGGAGTCATGACTTGATGTGGCAGTCTTATACGTATGGTTGATCATCATGTGGCAGCTGATGCCTGTTATTTATCTTAAAAGTATAATATGTCCTAATAATAGTTTAAGACGGGATCTGACTTGGGAAATTACCTGAACTTCTGAAACTGTAACGTAACTTTGCTTTGGACTATTTTGATACTCAATTTCGAGCTATAGTTTTTTTTGCCATTGTTACCCTTATTTTATGTTGTTTGCAAGAACAATTCATAGCACTATTTAAGTATGTGTTGTTTTTAGATTGGTGTGTTATTTTTACTTGAACGGGTGCTTAAAATTCTTTTGTTTGTTTCATCTACCTGTGTTTATTTATTTTAACAGCAATTTTTTTTTTTTTGTCTTTTGTGGATTTTTTGTGAATTGATTTACTTTTGAGTTCTTAGTAATCTTTGGAGTAGGAGTTGGCCCAGTGTTGTTTGACTTATTTCCCTTATTTCTTTTTTTGAACACAGTGAAAAAGTTGCCCTTCAGGCTTTGAAGGCTAGCGATTGGCATCTTGAAGGAGCATTTGATATGTTCTACAGCCAGCCACATGTTAAATCATTTACTGATTCAAGGCACTTGGAGGAGCTTTACCGTAGATACAAAGGCAAGCTTTATCATATAACTTCCACTCCTGTTCCTCATCTCCCTACTTAAATAGTCTTTCTTTTTTCCTTTGAAATTACATGACTGCCAAGGTTTGGTCCTTATTTTCTTGAATCCCCCTTTTTCTTTCCCTTTTGATTTTGATCCTATTGTATGAATATTGACACCCACATGAATTCGTGTTGCGTGAAAAATATAGTAGTTTATACTTTTTATCTCATTCACTGAACTGGCATCCTTGGTGCACGGTTTTGTTCACATGATGGTTGTGTGGAGACCTACATATATTGGGGATGTCTTCATATTTGATCTTCTGATTGTGAAACTTCACTATCCTTGCTGATTCCACTTCGAATAAACATGATGATTATGACATATAGGTCTATCTTCTTTTTGGATATTTGTTATATCAAGGCTGAGAAGTTTCCAATAGAAAATGACTAGACTCAATGCTTTTTTTTTTGGGGGGGGGGGGAGGCCTCCTCCTCAGGCACGAAGTCAATACTAAGTCAACAATCATCGAGAGGAGTACTGCCACACAAGATCTAGACCATCCCCTTATATATGATTCCAAACTTGTGCATCTTCAAATAAATAATGAATTAGGGCTTCAAACATGACTATCGGACTAGAAACTTGACTTTGAGAATAATAAAGTTGGATTATGGATCTTCAATATGCCATTCTTATAGAGCATTTTTGCTTGTATATAGATCTGCTGCTCATAGTGTAGACGTCTCAGGTTCTAATGGGTGATAGGATTAGTTGAACTTTTATTGGTTGGATGCAATTCTGATACTGAAATCTTCTCTTCTTATTTCTAGTACATTACTGAGATGTATTCAACTGATTTATGAATTTTCTTCTTAATTGTAAAAGCATCTTAAGAATTGTCGTAATTTGCAGATCCATACGCTGATATGATTTTGGTTGATGGTATTACTCTCCTCTGCAATGACCTTCAGGTAGCTCCTCCAGTGTGCGGATAATTTTAAGTTATTGCAATTTGGTTGTTCTCATAATGAATTGTGTTTACATATTGAGGATGCACAGAATATCATCTTCAAGCACTTCAAGCATTATGCTGCTTGTATCTTATGAGCCATTTAATTGTTTAAGGATTTGCACTTATCGTTCTCGATGGATATACTAATTATTTAACTGGGTTTGACATGTGAACCTTCGTTTCATGGCAGGTGGAGCCTCAAGATATTGTCATGGTATGTGCACATTCTTATATGTTATGAAACAAAAACTGAAATTTTTTACCATGTCTATGTATTTGTTCATTATTGTTACTAATTTGCACAAAGAAAAGACTATTCGTTTGAAGAATAGTTTTTCTCAAAAAACTTGGTGAGATGTTGGTGATGTGGCATTTTGCTTATGCTGGTTTGGTGACACATTATTGCCTTTGCTCGGTTATCATGTAAGATGTGGTCAAATTATGTCCTTAAGAATTTAGATTAAGCATTCTTTCCAGATCAGGAATTCGTAGCTTATTTGATGGTTATTGAGCTCTTTCTGACCATCCCTCCCCTCCTGCCCATTGTGTGCTTATGAGGATAAATCATATATCTTTTTATCACAAATATTTTGTCCCACGCCCCCCCCCCCCGCGGGGAAAAAAAAAAGGCAAGGTATAAGATTTTGCTACAAGGTTCATACTTCTATTTTGTAACATTCAATCAGGCTATCTTATGTAAAAATAGTTCTTTGGCCTGTATATGTAATATTTACCATTAGTCTATTGGTTTTTAAGTTTTTAAAATATTCATTTTCTGACATAAATGCACTGATGACTTCGTGATCTTTGGCTTACATGGGCTTTGGCCTCAAATGTAGTTGGTTGTTTCATGGCACATGAAGGCTGCTACCATGTGTGAATTTTCCAAGCAGGAGTTTATTGGTGGATTACAAGCTCTTGGGTCGGTATAGATTAAGCCCTTCAGGCTACTTCTTTTGTCTTCTTCTTAGTTATGATGATAGAATCTCACCGAAGTTTATATTTTCTATGGCAGGATAGATTCACTTGAGAAGTTCCGGGAAAGAATACCATTTATGCGTTCTGAGCTGAAAGATGAACGTGTGTATAATGACATGGAATTTTAGATTTTTAGTTAAATGAAGTTACTGCCATGTCCCAAGTTGAGAGTCAATCTGATGGGGATCGTGTAAAGAATAATTAGGGATGAGAAGGGAAGAAGAAAGGGATGAGAATAGAAGAAGAAGGAGATGAGAATAGAGAGAGAATTTGAGGAAAAAAGATTCAATATCAATAATCAATAATAATCAAAAGTCTCACCAAAACAAATACCATATGGATAAGGGGATATGGTATTTGTTTTTGTGAGACTTTTGATTATTATTGATTATTGATATTGAATCTTTCTTCCTCAAATTCTCTCTCTATTCTCATCTCCTTCTTCTTCTATTCTCATCCCTTTCTTCTTCCCTTCTCATCCCTAATTATTCTTTATTACAATCTACATCACAATCTTTTAATCTTTAAAAGTCTCATAGTTTGCTTCCCTTTTGGAAGTCAATGCACTAAACTTTATATCTTTCTTAATCGACCCTAATTTATTTTATATTGGAAAGATGTATTATAGGTGAATCTTCAAAATTGAGGGATAATTTAAAAAGCAATACTTGCATATTATAATGCAAAAGCATTCAATGCAATGCTCTAAGAGTTGAAATTTCAAAGGAAGATTTCAAATATTGGGTTATATGTGATGTTTCTTCTGGTAAAGGTCAGCTAAAATATTGATGTATCTCTTTATGGAAACTTGTACCCTTTTGTTGATATTGTTTTAACTTAACGAACAAAAACTTGCATAATTTTCTCACGTCTAATAATGTTTGATTCTTATTTTGTCCAGAAAAGTTCCGTGAGATCTATAACTTCGCTTTTGGCTGGGCAAAAGAAAAGGTATGTGTATTTTAGACATGCAGATACGGATTTTGCATTTACTTTTAAAATTAAATTATCTTGAATTGAATCTCTTTTAATTAGTTGATGCTGTCAAAATCCTTTAAGTTAATCCTGGCTGCTTTGGTTTTGTTAATCTATCCTGTTGAAAGTGATGAAATGGTCTTTACATGAAAAACATCAAACCTTTGAAACTTAGATTTTTACTGGAAAGGGGCAAACAGGAATCCTAGTTGACTGCGCTACGAGCAAATCCTAGTTGATTTGAAGGCCGATTATCCATACCCCATGTGCTTCTATCGCTGTCTAGGTGAAGATAGATATCAATTAATATTCAGCCTTTATAGTGTTTTATGTCTGATGCCTAGTTCACAGACAAGACCACAGATAGATAACATATGATTCTTCTTTTTACTGAAAAGAAAGGCTCAAGTGTTGATGTTTTTAACCTCCCTTTTCCTTCTAAATGATCTCTTAGTAAGACCATGTTCCTAAGCCCACTCTTTCCTTTTGGATACCATCCCATCTTCTAACCAGAGTGATCAACAGCTTTGGCATTTTAATCTCTCTCTCTCTCTACGGTGCAGAGAGGTTAAATCGTGGTGATTTTGTGTGATGATTGATGGCAAGCATTTTATATGCGCAAATCTGAGCAGATAATTGCCAGGCTTCTACTATTTTGTTGGTCTGAGATTTTGTATGGTTTTATTTTGAATAGCATAGATATCTCTAATGCAGGTTGACATTCATGTGTTGAATGCAGGGTCAAAAGTCTCTGGCTCTAGATACAGCAATTGGGATGTGGCAGTTGCTATTTGCTGAAAAGCCATGGCAATTGGTTGATCATTGGTGCCAGTTCTTGCAGGTAGCCTTGCAGAACACACCTTTTATCAGTTTTCTTAACTTTGTTTGTACGTACCAAGGATGGATAAGATTAAGTTTCCTGTTGAATTTGGATATAATTGTTGCATCAAAAATTAGGCTAGACTTACCAATCATTAAGTTAGTAGTTGCTTTTGCTTATCAGATTGTTCACTTTCTGGAAATCATATCTTCCTTCATGAATATTATCTTTTAAGTAGACCAATTTTTATTTGTCTTTATTCACTTCTGTATGCAGGTTTGAACTTTTTTAGTATATTGGTACAAACTAAACAAAGTCCCATGACAATTATTTCTGGATGGTCACATGCACAATGTCATTGTGTTCTATCAAGAGCCTTATTTTTTCTTAAATCTTAACTTGCCGTTTCTGTTTTTACTTATTTTTGGTTGGTGATGATGGATATGATGTTCTGTCAAGATTCAAGAGCAATATTTTTTGTCTTAAGTGTCTAAATAGATTATCTTTTAATTTGTCTTCTAGCAGTTCTGCTTCTACATTTCACAATTGTAATTTCTGATTGTGTCTTTAAAAAACAAAAGAAAACTCTCTCTCTTTCCCCCAGGCTTTGATTTATGGTTTTCCAAGCGTCCATTGGTCTTGTCTGCTTTTGATTTACTGCAGCTCCTTGAGTTTGCTTGTAATAAGTTCTTCTGCATTTAAATCTTTTAACCCTTATCCCTTTCATTTTGATGCAAAAATGCAGGCACGGCACAATAAAGCAATTTCTCGGGACACCTGGTCTCAGCTCCTGGAGTTTGCAAGGGTAGCTTTTTTTTTTTTTTTTTTATGCAAGGATAAGATACTTGTATAAAAGTCATGTGCAATTGCATACGCACTTGGTGATTGCTCCAATTGTTTTTGTCTCCAAAAATTATGTCCCATATGCCCACTTGCCACAAGTTACTTCATGTTGCGGCTCATGAAAGAAGGATTTTTTTTTTTGACCTGTTTGGGGCGCTTTTCTGTTTTGATCCTAATCTGTAGAGTATGTGAGTTAATCGAAGTTCAACATTTCAGAGCTGCCTCATTTTGATTCTGGACAGAAAGTTTTGGCTCTTTATATTCCATTTTTTCCGTTTTCTTGCTGGAATGGTAAGGAGGCTGAGTTCAGTTGCTAGCTGGTTTCTAGATGGAAAGTGAAGACGTAATAATAAGGGTCTATTGTACAGTTTATGATTCTGTTTTTCTTTTGTAATGGTGGGTAGGTTGACTGGATCAATCAATACTAATCACAGGGCATACTAACTTTAGTGTTGTTGATTATTAATGCAGACTGTGGATCCTGCACTATCAAACTACGATGCTGAAGGTGCTTGGCCGTATCTTATCGATGAATTTGTTGAATACTTAACTGAGAATGGCATAGTTCAGCAGGGACAGTTGAATGATTGGAGCCAGAGACGTTGAAGGTTGTTGGTGATGTATCCTATGGACTGATTCTTCTACTTGCTATTGTTCCCCACCAGGTTTGAACTCAGTTTGAGCACCCCCCGGTCCCGTCCACCTTCTCCCTTCTCTTTTCCTTTTCTCCCTTTTCCCTGGCGCAGTCTATCCCCAAAAAAAATGAAATATTGGGAAAAAAATCATGTATAAATTATCAAAAGGAAAGGATTGGTGGAGATAAAAAATGAACTTCCTCTTTATTGACAATTGTTGCGCTACATTTCAGTGTGATGGGGTGTTTGGTATGAATTTGTATGAAATAATTTATTACACCTTATGTGCTTACAACGCTTTTGAGACTTGTTGTTGTTGTTGTTGGGTGGGATTCCTAGCTAGATGTGTGTATTATAGAGGACTAGAGGAATAAGGGACGAGACAATTGCAGTTTGTGCTACAGCGTACGTGCTTCAATGCATCAGCAGTGTCAGTGTGTTTGGTATCTTCCAAGCTTTGTAAAAAAACACCGCCGTTGGAAATACTTTTGGCTGGAGGGCTGATCCATAACCTCAATGTTGTCACCAACACAAACTATGAGAGTTCGTTGCGTATCCAAGTCTGGATAGTACAAGGATCAATGCTATAGGAACCTGATTAGATGAGAATTTAATCAAAGACTTAATTTAATGTAATCTTTGTAATGTTAGATGGATTTTACTTTCAAACTAATGGTTGTATTGAATTAAGCCTCCAACTGCCGATAATATGAATGTATATATATATTTATGTATTTGTATTAGAGCAATGCTATATAGATTTAATATAAGGACTTAATTCAATGCAATGATGGGATTGAAAGATGGTTAATAAAATCATGATTTGGATCTTATGATCTAGAACAAATAAATTAATTCGAGCCCTGTGTAGAATTCTAAATTAATAGGATCTTAGTGAATCGGGATCCAAATCTTATAAGATCGTAAAATCTCGATCCAAATTGCTACTTTACTGATCCTAGTTATTGGATTTGGTTGTTAGGTGTATTTAATTATTAAGCTAACTTAATTCATTCATATTATTCAAATACTTAAAAATTTAATTTAAATGTGATTATCTCATATAATTGTTAGTCTTTTCAAGCGTCCATTGGTCTTGTTTGCTTTTATTAGGATGACATAATATTTTTTAACGGTTACATAAACGGATATTGACAGCAGGGGGTTATATGTTACACACGCACATATGTTATGGAATATAGATGTAATATTCTAACTGTGAGGAGATCTAGTGATTAAGTGACAAACTTGAAGAATCTAGGTGTAATTTACCTATTTAGTTTTAGACTGCAAACTAATGACTGTTAGTTTCATGTGTAAATTGATACAGATCTATATCTTTAAGAGTACAAGATGAGATTTTTTATCTTTTGGTACAATTTACAAAAAATCCTTTTTTGTTTAGGTGTAGTTACTTATTGAATAGTCTCTCAAATTTTTAATTTGTCCTCTATATATATCCACAAAATTAATAGTCTGTCTTTGAATTGTAACCATCCGATCCTATAGAATTCCGGATCCCAATTTTATTTTAAAAACATTGATTAAAAGTAAATTCCATTTAAGTCTAGTACAAGTGCATGAATTAATATATACATTCACATTGGCCAACAGTGGTTTGGATTCATGCAATAAAAGAGAACTTGAGGGGTATGGTATGGTATGGTATGGTATGGTATGGATGCATCCTCCAAGCCAAATTAAAGGAAAGGCAACACAACAATACCAAATAAATCTATATCAGTTTATGTTACCCACTGGAAATTATTGTATTAATGATTTATTTATTTATTCATGGTGTATTGTTGTACTCATAGTTAAAAGTAGCCACATTTAGCATTTGTTGATTGATCTTATTCTGATTCTGATTCTGATTCTGATCTAACAAGCCTTAGTGCAGAAGCAGCGCTGTCGGAAGCCTCGGCACCAGCCATCAGAAAAGCCTTCGTTCCTGCAGACAAGCCCACAATTGTGGTCACTCAGGCACACCCCCTGGAACCCATGGCTCTGCGATTCACATGTCCTTCCCATCACCATTATAACACCACTACCACTCTCGTCTCCTGATCAGATTAATTTACAAGCAACAACTCATCAACTCAACTTCTTTTTTAATGCCAGTTAATTATCTATCTATCGATTTATCTAACGAGATACACAGAGAGAGAGAGAGAGAGAGACTCACGAGAAGCAAAAAGAAACAGCAACAGCAGAATGAGCGGAAACAAACCCTTAGTCTCCATACCTACCAAATTCCCCCTTACATGCATGCATGCATGCATTTCTCTACCCTAATGGTAATAATGTCCGGATATATATAGCAATTAATTAACTAACTAACTTTGGGATGGGGATGGGGTGACACTTTTCTGAGGGTGTATGAAAAGCCTTGTCACAGATGGCAACCAATAAGCACATGTAAGTATGCATCGCTACACGTAAGTTGCAGTCGGACCAGCTCATCACAGCAGATTAGATCAAAGTTGGTGTTGATTTGTATTAAACATTGTTAGCTACATTACAAACAAGGAAAATAAAAAATAAAAACCCAAACATGTCCCCATTTGGTTGGTCGCAAAAAGAAAAGATTATAAAAATATTATTTCCTTGACTCTTTAAAAAACAAAAGCTATTTTCAACAAATTAACCCTTTCAATATAATTTGAAGATCCTCCAATTCTTGTGAATCTATAAAAAACACCTTCTAACTCCATGTCTCTTAATTAAAAGTAATGTATACAACATTTTGAGATGATTGGCACAAAAAAAATAAATATTAAATTTGTTGAAAAAATCATTGGAATACTTGGTATTGAGTTTTGAAAAAATTATGGAGATATCTCTTGGTACAGGGAAAAAAAAATTAAACATAAAAGGTCAAAATAAAAAAATGGGATTGGATTGCCTTATTACATTTCCAATTAATCCTAGCCTAGATCACCAAGTTTAGTGAGAGTGAAACTCTTAGAAAATTAATTGAGTTAAAAAAATGTCATAGTGTGAGTGTGAATAGATTAGATTAAATGAAACGCGCCAAAATATTTTGGTCTTTAACAATCTTTTCCCAAATGAAAAACAAACAAGGAAGAAGATCGGGTGTCATAAATTCTGGGAGATTTGTTTCTGTTTCGGCAGCCGCTAATTAACCCAAATCACCCGCAATTAACTTCGACCTAATCTGCTGCTGCTGCTGCCTGTGTTTGTTGACCATCACCTGTTATATGGGGGGCAGTAAGTGGAAAGCCTAGCCATGCACCGCTTGACAAAATCGTAGGATCATCCATCATCATCGTTGATACTTATGGAGAATAGGCGTTTCTTTGGCCTCTTTCTCCTCCTCCTCATATTTCTCATGGCTTCTGGTAACTCTCTCTCTCTCTCTCTCCAACGTCCATGTTACTTTTTAGTTAACCAAAACATTTATTTCCCCACGAAAGATTAAGAAAAATTTAGTTTCTTTTTTGATGGGGGGTGACTGTAATTTGCAGAGGAAAGAGTGGTGGTAGCAAGGACTTGCGAGTCACAGAGCTTTGGGTTCAAGGGTGGATGCTGGAGCACCCACAACTGTGCACTTGTTTGCTTGAATGAAAATTTCACAGGTGGTAAATGCAAAGGCTTCCGCCATCGCTGCTTCTGCACTAAGCCTTGTGATGCATGAAATCCTTCAACATACATATAATTATTTACGCCCTCTAAACTAAACTAGTAGTGATGCTATGCTATACCTATATACATACATAGAATACTACTAGTCTAGTTCTACTTAATTAAGTTGTCATCTTATCTTCATATCATGAAGATATTTAAATATGAATAAAATAATCCCCTCTATTCATATACATCTCTTTAAATAAAATGTGGTGTGTGTGTGTGTGTGTGTGTTTTCTTGTTAAAACTCTTGGTTTTTTTTTAGCTTCTAGGAATGAGCCATCCAATTCTCAGGATATACCATAATACCAAACAGCAGCAGAAAACTTGAAAAAGCAGCATCCAGCAGTTCAGACATAACATGATATGCAGTCACGCACTTCAAACGAATGTATTATTGATATAAGCCCATACATGTCGAGGATGCATTATTTTTAAGTTGCATTATGCAGTGTCCCCGCTAAAAGTGATGACATCAAAGGCCATTCAAACAAAAAAAATGGAACTCTATCAACCTTATAACCACTTTAACCAAACTCATTGTTTGTTATAACAAAATAAATGCAGCAGGTGCTGCCTCTCATGGTACTTAGTTGCTGGCCGCCACCAATGCCATGTGCTCTATCAGGTCTAACACTCGGTTGCTGCAAGGAAGACGAGCAAAAGAAGTGTCATAACTCACAAGGAATGTATAGTTGTTTGTTTGTGTGTGTGTGTGAGAGAGAGAGAGAGAGAGAGAGAGGTATCATACCTGTAACCCCACTCATTGTCATACCAAGAAATAAGCTTCATGAACGAGGCACTCAGCCCGATCCCAGCCTTTGCATCAAATATGCTTGACCTGGGATAAAACATCCCAATAGAAAATGAGGACAATAAAAGTCTCAATCAGAACAATAAAATCCATCTGATGAAGCTAATTGTGTAATCATCCACGTTGGGGGCATTTTAGAATCACTGACTGGGAAAATATGTGGATGAAATATATAGCATGCAAGTAATGGAAATTGGAGGACAAGCACCATTGTTGACTCACGAGTTTTAACAGATCAGTTATTGGGTTTATTAACTAGGCATTGATATAGACAGTAGTTCCATCCGTAAATGTGATTAACTCTCTTTTAGAGTCAGAGAGAAGTCAGAGAATTGTACCTTGTGTCACCAACAAAATCATTTGAGACAACATCATCCTCTGTGTATCCAAGAATGCCGTTCAGTGGACCCTCGGAGGCATACCTTTGGTTACAAATTTTAAGCGGGACTTAGTGATTACCATTATATTGAGGTAAAGCTTGTTGAGAGAGAGAGAGAGAAGAAGAAGAAGAAGAAGAAGAAGCGCATACATACTTTATAGCTGCTTTCACATCTTCATAAGAAGCACTCTTCTCAAGTCGACAAGTTAAGTCCACAACAGAAACATTAGGTGTTGGGACACGGAAGGCCATTCCCGTGAGCTTTCCATTGAGTTCTGGAAGAACTTTTCCAACAGCCTACAAAATGAAAATAATATACAAATCACATCCCCTAGAAATCTGCAAGGGCTCATTTCCATTTAAGACTATCACTACCTTTGCAGCACCAGTTGAACTAGGGATGATATTTTGCCCAGCTCCACGGCCCCCGCGCCAGTCCTTCATTGATGGACCATCTACAGTCTTTTGTGTAGCTGATGAACATTAAAGTGCACAAGATGATACAGTACAATTCAAAAAGTATGCAAACAATGTTGACGTGTGTCTCTGAGAGAGAGAGAGAGAGAGACCTGTGGTCGCATGCACAGTGGTCATCAAACCTTCTAAAATACCAAACTCCTCATGGACCACCTGTAGCAACATACCAGAATGGAAACCTATTATTAAGAGACACTGATTGCTCAGGCCCTGGCTTTCACCAAATCTTTTAATTTAGAACATTTTTAGTGCGCTCTCATGTTGCCACTTATTATTTTTAGTTTTTGGGGTTTTTTTTGGGGGGGGGGGGTGGATGAGAGGGGAAATGAATCTTTGTCGAGAACATACATGATGCTTTGTATCTTATGGATATCAATATTTGGTTCTCACCATAGGCCAGTGAAAGTTAGTATAGTTAACAAACAAGATCAACAATTCTTCAGATTTGAAATGCTATTAAACCTTGGCAAGAGGAGCAAGGCAATTGGTTGTACAGCTAGCATTAGAAACAATATCCATGCTCGGTTTATATGTTTTCTCATTTACTCCCACCACAAACATAGGTGCATCAGCTGATGGAGCGGAGATCACCACTTTCTTTGCACCACCCTGCACAGTAAAGTCAAGAAGGGCTCAACTTGTCGTGCCATGTGTGTGTTTGGGGGGTGGGGGCAGAGAGAGAGAGAGAGAGGAAATGGTGACCAACAATTATAACTAACCTTCTTGTGTGTTGAAGCCTTCTCAACTGTTGTGAAAACTCCAGAAGATTCAACAACATACACAGCCCCATAGTCACCCCAAGGAATCTCTGCCGGGTCCCTGAGTAGACATAATTTTGGATATTAAAGTTGGCAGTAAGAAAATAATATGTCAACATTGGGCTTGAAGTTTATTAGTGCTGCTAAATGACAGCTATTTTAGATTGACACAAGAAATCTGACGACACCTTTTGTTAGTAACTTTAATCTGTTTTCCATTAATTTCCAAAGTAGATTCATCCAAGACCTTGATGGATCCCTTGAAGACTCCATGAGTAGAATCATACTTAAACATGTAAGCCTGAAGGAAGGAACAACACACATCATAGCCAACCATTAATGTAAATCAATTACCAATACACGTAACAGATAGAAAATATACAATCAGTCAACCATGACAACACTATGAAGAAAAATAAAAGGAGAACAATTCTTCATTATGATTCGAAAGCAACTTCTTTGTCAGTAAAGAATTGGTAAACTAGCATATGAGTGTTCTTAAGGGCTACCAATCGGCTACTGATTGCTTTTTCAACAGATATCAGCTTCTTATGCAACGAGTTACATAAGCAATAAAAAATAAAGGACCAGTGGGCGAAAAAGAATGTAGGAAAACACTAAGAATCCCAGACTGCACATAAAACACACTTTTAAACACTAAGACTTGCTGGCCCAAAATACTGCCACTACGAGGGTAGTCACTTGCAGATTAATAATATAAGGAACAAATTATTTTGTAATTCATAGATTGCCATGTAGAGCACCATATTGGCTTATGGAATGTGCAACTTTGGCTATACTTGAACGAAGTGGCTGCATTCATATTTGAGCCTACACCCTGACAAATTCAGGACAACTCTAGTTTCCTAACAATGCTAAGAAATCAATAAAAGAATGGGTAAACTAACAGCTAATTACACACTCTTACCATGTACTTAGCACCAACAAAGGGATCATTGACTGCTACCACATCCATATCATCCCTCGAAGTTGCAATTCGTAAAACCAACCTTCCAATCCGCCCAAAGCCTGTGAGATTTTAGAATGTCAGATTTGCGATTTTCAGTAACAATTGAAACTATATATCAAGAACCAATGAATCACAATGCAAGATGACACAATTAAATGCTAGTGATTTATATTCTCCTTATTCAGTAGGTAAAAAAATTGCCTACACATGCAATGATTTTTCATGCACTGTGTTCTTGAGTTAAGCAGCACTTCAAGTTTCATTAGACAAAACGGGAGAAAAAAAAAGGAATAAAAAATTGAAAAATAAAGAGCAAAATGATGAATACCCAAAGAACTGAAACAGAGCCTATTAAATTAACAATGCGTACCATTGATTCCGACCTTCGTTTTCCCACTGCTTCGTGATCCTAAGCAAAAAAAAAAAGAAAAGAAAAGAAAAAAAAGGAAGACAAATTGAGCTCATCAGAAAATACAACTCCCATCAACTAACCTGATACAAATTGGGCTACAAAAGTAAAAAATCTCTTACTCTGGACTGTAGGAGGTATTTCAGTGGCAGTGGCCTTGATCGGCTGAATATTCCGGCCCTTAGCTATTCTGCATGGTTTTAGACCAACAAAACCAATGCATGAACCAGAATAAGTGAATATTTCACTCCTTTCCAGCGGAAGGATAGACATGAAAAGATTGAAGGTAGAAACAATGGGACTACTCAACTGTGAGGGTGATGACTCCCCGGGAACAGCAGCACCAAAGATGCTTGACTGGAACTTTAAAGAATTAATATTGTGACTGAAAACAATGCTTAATACCTGAGGGAGCATGCAGATTAGATTGATTTCATCATACATCCAACACAGTTTATAAGGAAAAGTAAATCAGGATAGATAGATAGATAGATGATATTCTGAGCTCTGTCTATTTCTAAACAGAAAACTATAAATGGGGAGCCCCATGTTTTCCGTGAAGTTTTCATTTCCAAGAGCCAATAACCCAGTTCAACAAGATCAAAGTGAGGAAAAAAAAGGGGCTTTTAAGCTGAGTTTTCTTACTTAAAGATTTTCCATCTTTAACTTATATTCTCTACAACTTTATTATTTTTTGAAACCAAAGAGAATCACATTTCCAGAGAAACACTAAACTAGCAAAAGGCCAACAGAAAGTCCAAGTCCCGACTCCTACAAGCATTGAAAATTAAAAAAAAAAAACAAAATCAATCAAAACATATACATATTTGAATCACAAGCTAAAAAAAAAAAAGCAAAACAGAATCAGTTCTGCAACAGGAAAAGTGACCTTGGATCGATTGTACGGTTGATATGCAGAGACCTCGAGACGTGAAGCTTCGAGAAGAGGGGACGTGGTAGATCTAAGGAGAGAAGAGGACGCCATTACGAAGCTAGGAGCTCTTCTCTTTTGATACCGATGGGGCGACTGATATTGCAAAAGTGGTAGTAGTTACAGCAAAACCCTAAGAGAGAGAGATAGAGAAGGGTTTTGGCTTTTGACAGAAAGCGTAAGCCAGGAGCTCAAGTTTTTAAATGCGTTAACATGAGCGGAGATTCTTATTAGTTATTAATATTATGCCCAACAACTCAACAGAACAGAAGAGAACAGAAGCCCACCTTCTCTTTCTTTCTCTCTCTCTCTCTCGCTCTCTCTCAAGACTAATTTTAAAAGCTGTTTCTTTCTCTTTCTACAACTCACAACAACTTTCTCTGTTTCAAACGTTGGTTGGTGAGTAACTTTGTCGTGTTGTCTTCCCAACCAAAGCTAAGCTAAGCTAAGCTCACATTAGCCCCTCGATAGCCACGTCAGACGGAACCTGACCTGGGTTTCGCTCCGACTGCTCCAGCTCAGCATTTTCTCTTTTTCTCCCCCACTATGGCTTACCCAACGAGGAGAACCAGAAACAGAACCAGAACCCCACCCCTATTCTATTTTCCATGTGCAGCAGGCCTCAGCTTGAAAAATTGCCTTATTACTTGTTTAATTCACGCTTCCATGTTTAACTGCATACTGTATGTATCATGTATGTGTTGTGTTGTGTTTGCCGATATTATTATATATTTACAACTTTTGGAAATCCCTTTAGCCTTAGCTGACCTGACCTGACCTGACCACCAATGCTAAATGAAAACAACTTGGAATATATTAGATTAGATGGGATTGGGATTGGGATTGGATGTTGTCTCTGTCTTTTAAGTAATATTAATATACCAAGCTAGCTTGTTTGTTTCCTGCTCTGGTCAACACTCAAATTTAAATCCCTGTAGCAGGAGGTTGTTGGCCTCTCAAATTGTAAAACCGTGCCGATTGACTGATATGTATTGTTCAGGCACCTACTTACTTAAAAAAGAAACATCATCCATGCATGTTGAAATCCTTAGGCGGCAAATAAGACTGCTATGCCACATACTTAGCATTGGTGCAACACACACACACACACACACACACCGACGTAGGAGATGCAACAGATCAAGGACAGGACGGTCTT
Source organism: Ilex asprella (assembly GCA_023539305.1). NCBI lineage: Eukaryota > Viridiplantae > Streptophyta > Magnoliopsida > Aquifoliales > Aquifoliaceae > Ilex > Ilex asprella. Next base: position 265,650 of record CM042197.1, read on the forward strand.
AGTGATGCAATTTGATGAACAATAGACTCAACAGCCAACAAGTGGAGACATGGATGGATGTAAGGCCATGTAATTAGAGGAAAAACCATAACTGCCAACAAGTGGGAAGTGGTTATGATGAGGAATATGGTGGTTCCTAGCTAGGAACAAGAATAAGGCGATTACCATACAACCTCTTTTGAGTAATAGTAGATGTGTTGGAAGAATGGACTCTCTAGCAGCTCCAATAACTCCATGCTACAGACCAACCAGCTTCCAAAAGCTTGATAGCCCTTTTAGTCTTCCAATCTTGCAAGCCTTACCTTAGATCCCTTCTCATAACCTAATCCTTCTAGGTGCTGCAAATTCAGTTACCTGTTTGATTACCTATACATTGTACAACGCTTTCATAAGTTTATCAATAAAAGATTAATGCGCTTCAGGTGGCTCCAAACTCTATTTGGTTCATCTATTTAATGAGATTGTTGTTCCATACACTTAACTCAAAAAATGAGAGGCGTCCAGTAAATGTTAAACTCTTAATTGCAAGGCATCAAAAAAAAACCTTAAGAGTTATCCCTTACTCTCTGGAAAAATTGCGTGGACAGATATCTATCCAAGACCTACACACCGGTCCACACCTATCAATCCATTTTTACCATGTTTCATCTTTCGATTTTGCAATTCTTCTGGCTTGGAAAGGAAATAGAGGTTTTAAACTGGCATATTTGACAAGATCTTCTGAAGTTTTTTCTATATCTCAAAAAAAAAAAAAACACCCAAAATCTGTTGCTCATTTATTCTGTTCATGTCATTGCCGTTTTTCCTCATTTATGCTTGTTCTTCCTCCTGTTTTATATATTTACAGGCATCTTGATCATTGAAAGCAGGCTATAATTTCCATAGATGCAGGTTTTTGAATGGAATATTTGCATTCAAAGAAAATTGTGCATTCTGATCTGAAATGTGACAACTTGTTGGTGAACTTGAAAGATCCTTCACTGCCCATTTGCAAGGTTGCCTCATTCTTTTTTTACGTCTGATAAATTTTGCTAGCATCATATATTTATCCTGTAGACATTTTTATTAAGAAAAAGATTGGTTTGAGACAGAGCAGAGTCTGATATTACAGTAATACAATTCTTTCTCGGGTAGGTGATTTTGGCTTGTCAAAAATAAAGCGAAACACATTGGTTTCTGGTGGAGTTAGGGGGACCTTACCATGGATGGCTCCAGAGCTTCTGAATGATGGCAGCAATAAAGTTTCTGAAAAGGTAAGGTGTAACCCTATACATTTTTGTATCACTCCAATAACATAGAAGTTAACCACAGAATTGATTTGGATGCCACTATGCGTTGAAGATCTTAGAGACGCTGGCAGTTCTCAATTTGAAGTATCTCTTATTAATTGATGTCTATCCTGGTTTATAGAAGTTTTTTTTCAGGTAAGTAGGTTTATAGAAGTTTCTTCTTTTCTGCCCGTTTATTGAGAAGTTTCAAACAACATTTCTTTTTTAAGAATTGAATAACTGATTGATACAAGTGAACGATCAAAAGAGAAAAAAGCTTGGTTTTCACAAAATTCTCGGCACTATGCTTTCTCTCACTTTCAAGCTTATGATCTTCTCATCCTTAACCTCACAGGTCACCCACTCCTTTTTCCCATTCTCTGTTTTTTGTTCATCCAATGGGTTGATGTTTTCTCCTTTGGTATTGTCCTTTGAGAGATTCTCACTGGTGGGGAGCCTTATGCCAACATGCATTATGGTGCAACATAGATGCGCTTGTATTGATGTACTTCAATTTTTCTCTAGATATTTTGGTTTGAGTCCCCATTGCATTTGATTTATTGTTCTCACAAATTTGGATAAAGCCTTAGCAGCCATAAATGGGTTGGAACTAGTTAATTATGCATCATTAACATAACATCACCATATCAGATGCCACATGATATGGAAGCTGACAATCCATGTCAGTTTATACAAGGTGTCTGGTATGGTGATCTTGTTCCCTAAATACCTCATAACCGTGGCTATGCCCGTTTGGGGTTGACAGGCATACCTATGCTTTATAATGAAGTGCCCAATGATCACAATTCTGAAGAATGCTGTGTATTTATGCATTGTACAGTGGAAAGTGCTTCTTACACTTGTATCAGATTTTAAAAGTGTGGGGGTGAAATTCACCCAGCTGAGAAAATTTGCTTTTCTTCTATCAGAAAATGAATTCATTTCGTGCTTATTATAGCGGTAGGCTATGGGAACCTGTGATGCGTTTCATAGGTGGAAGTTATTTATGGATGAGCTAAAGGTTTAGGAAAATGATATCTAAAGTTGAAAAAGGAAAGAACATCAGCAGGGTACTTTTCGAATCACAGTTGGCTCTCATGTCCATCTGTATCTGACTGATAAGATTCTATCCACCAGACTTCACACACAAAAAAAATATTCTATCCACTAGTATTCTTGAAGGGTTTTGGCTCAAAATGCTGTTCATGTGTCTCACGTTGGTATTTCAACTCGGTTGTGGTCCATTTATACACGTCATCTCCACAGGTTATGGTTAATATCTGTCTCTCCCTCATGTGCAGGAGGCATTATTAGTATTACATTGAGGGCCAACCATTCCCAACTACTGTGATCCTGAATGGGGAAAATTAATAGAGGAATGTTGGGCGGCTAATCCTGCAGCCAGGACATCTTTCACAGAAATTGAGAGTCATTTGGGTGTTCTGTCTACTACTGCCCAGAACAAAGCACAGGTGCAAAAATGTAGCCTGTTTTTAGTCTGATAAGTTGGTGCCATGTGCGCCTAGGACTTAGTCGTCTTGGGGATTCCCAAAAATGGCATTGAGCCCTTGTATGCTCTACTCATGATCTGTTTCTATGGTGTTCCGGCTTTTCACTCAAGTCTCTCTTAGAAGAGTGCCCTCTTTCCACAGGCTTAAGATATTTTCAACATCAATATAAGTCCACCACCAACACCTTGAGGTTGTCTCCATCTAGTTTGGTACATCACCAGGCTTGGTGGGTGCATTGGAACAAGGGTTTTGTTGAGTTGAATTGTGATGTGCATTGGCAATCAATTCTTAAAAACATATCTTAGTAAGAAAACATGAAGAATGAATATGGAATATTAAAACAAAAATGGTGAAATAACACTGCACAGTAAACTGATGACTGATGGACACCATAGGGAAACCTTATATAGAAGGCAACAACAGTCAAACTATGAGTCAATATCTCATGAAAAAATATGGATTCTTTTTTTTTTTTCCCCTCTTTGGGTCTTGGAAACATTTGGGTTCGAAAGAACATTTTGTTTTGGTAAAGATCCCTTAGAAAAGAGCCATTGGGGAGAATTTTTTTGCAAACAAGTTATTTTTCATTGCAAACAAGTTATTTTTTATTTTTTTGGGTTTTTTCAAACAAGTAAATTGGTTGCATTTTTTATTTGTGTAATCCATCATGGCAAAGCAAATATCAGCCAAGACAATTTAGGACGACTGGACGTTCTGTGGTTGCCATGCAGATGCCAGCATTATGGGCCTGCCCTTCCAACCAAGCAGAAGGCAACCCTTCTCATTAGCTAGAGTGTAGCCATCGCAGCCATAGACAGATAGCATCATCCTAACTTGGCTCATACACTTTAAACCTACCACTTGAAAACCGGCTCGGCCTAGTTGCCTTCGCCATTGATCTGCTCTTTCGTGCCTTTCAATCCTGGCATAGCCCTCACAAGCTACAATGTTGTGAATTTGCTCCGCAAAGTGATATTTCTCTATCTTCATCCTCTGTGGACTATGTCGTGGGAAAGTAGCTTCAAGTGAATCAAAAATGGCAGAATAATAGTGCAGTGATTCTAGGAATCTTCCAAGAAAGAAAGGCCCATTATGATTCGCATCTTGTTCCACTACTGTAAGCAGGGTTGGGTTTATTCTCTTTATTGATTGGAGGATAATCTTTAGAGAGCCTCTACTCTCTTTGACATACTTGTGCAGATGCATGATGCTGTTGACAAACAATGCTTCGCCTTCCCTCAATTTGAGATTTTCTCTAGTTAAAAGTGATGGTGTCGCTGGCTCTGCAATCATGTGGAACTCCAGAGGGATGCCAAGTGAACTAGCTTCGTCGACAAGTGCTTTCATACTGGCTTCAAGATCCGGGAGATCTTGACCTCCTCCAATTATGCTTGTTATACGGAGTAGTTTTGGAGGGCCTTCGGTCCGTGAAGCCAATGTTCTCACCAAAGAAGGCCACTGAAAGGTATTTTCGATTCCTAGATCAATGATATGCAAGGAGTCCTTTCCTTGTGCTGCTTGACATATAGCTTCATTGGCAGCCATGAAGCCGAAAGAAATATATGGAGTTGTTTGGTGAAGTAGATGAAAAGCTTGTGTTTTCTCCTCCCTATCGATGGAGGACACATCCACCATGATACCATCTGTCAACGAGCCATTTGCGCTGACATTGTGAAGAAGTGAGAGCCTAGATTTCAATCCCACAGTAAAGCAATAGGAGACCCGTTGCAAAGAATCACCACAAGGACTTAAAGAAGGCCAGATTTGGGTGAGCAATGAGTTGGCAAGTTGGATGTCTCTGCAACCCACGGCCTCAGCACAGGCCAGCAACAAGTGCACCAGGTGAAGTCCTTGGTCCATCCCCTGGCTCACCTCTTCTCCACAATGAGGCACCATCTCTAAATCTAAAACTACCCCAAGATCTTCACATGAGCTACTCATTTCCAACTCGTCTGCTTCAATCATCATTGGGATGTCTCCATAAAAATCATTTGCCATTGAAAAGCTTTCAAGCTCATCTTGAAATTGATCGATTAATGCCTTCTGTTGCTCGGGGAGCTGGTTGTTATCATTGTCATAACAATCCATGTTAAAGAAGCTATCGACAAATTCCTCCTCCTCGGAAGGGGCCAGGAGAGGAGTGCTAGTGGCATGAAGGGGAGACCATAGCTCAAGTAGCTGATCAGTTAGTGTTTCCCCCCATTCTCCTGCTGATTGTCCTTGCTCAACCCTCGCGGGGCAAAAGCGACGTATGGCTAGGTCTTGGTTGGGACTCTCATGGATGGGGAAGGAGAGCCAACCATTGATCTTTTCCATTGATTCTTGGAGGAGTTTGTGGAAGGAGCCTTGGGAGAATGAGCTTAGAGGCTTAGGCTTAGAGCTCGATTGATCACAAAATATAAAAGGGATAGGTCCTTTATAATGATGTTGGTTTAATAAGAATATTCTCTTTGTTTGAGGGCGAGGAAGGACATTTTCAATATTACAAATGAGAATAAACTTTTTTGAAGGATACCACTAAGTCTTCCAAGATTGTGACTCTTTAACCTCAAGGACTTTTTACATCATGGTTGGTCCCTGTGGGGTTAGATAACCTCTTGACCTTTCACCGTCAAGAGAAAAAAAAAAGGTGAAAAGTTAAATAATAATAAAAAAATAAGCTGACAAAAGAAATTTGTTTCAACACGTATATATTTATCTTGAGTTTATTATTGGAGTGTAGTTGATTGCTGATGCAATTGGTAGTTACTGTTGTTAATGCCATATGGTGCTATGTCAAAAATCATTAAAAAAAGTGTCCTAAATATGTGTCTCTACTTCTTATAACTAGGATGGCCTAGTGGTATTAGGATGATTGGAAACATCTTGATCCATGGTTGGTCTTGTGTTTGAGTTCCAATCCACCTTTCCTTGGTTCCATGACTAGAGAAAATGAAGGTTTTTTTTTTAAAGAAAAAGTTCAATACTGAAGAAATTAGGAAATTAAAGAAAGAAAATAAAGCAGACATGAAATTCTGATCACAAGATTAAGTACATTGAGTAGGAGTGAGGTTATTGGTGGGCAATGAATGCAACTTATTGCTCTATTTTGGTAAATCTTTGCCTGGTATGGTTTGATTTGGTCTTTAATGAAAGATTATGGGAGTCAATGAAGGGTGGGTGAGGATGACATTGAGATATGGTGGGGGGTCGTCATAGCAAGCTAGAAGAATTTGCAGCTGCTAAGTAATAAAGAGTTGAATTAGTATGGAGAAGAGTTATAGGAAAAGTAATAGGTAGGTAATAGCCAGTGCAGAGCCGGCCATAAAGACAAGCACTCTAAGCCGAATAGGGAATGATAGGGAGGATTAAACTAAAGCATTTCGAGAATCAAAGATGGATCCATCGGTTACTACAACAAATGCTTTTATGGTGTCATCTGTTTGTCACGACTTACATTCCCCTTGGTCGGCCAACAAGCAATGAGACATTATAGGTGGCCTAGGCTTATAGCTACCTCCTGCAAACACTATCTAAAAAACATATATAAAGCATTTTTTTAATTACTAAAAAACATAAATTAAAATATTTGTCCAATAAGCAAGCATCTTCAATTGATAGTTTGATCATGTGCAAAGATTCTCCTATTAAGTGAAGTGTAATGGACAATTCATAGTTATATGCATGACTGCTGGATGTATGAGAGAGAGAGAAATGAAGAGCGCATGGAATGAATAGACGAATTGAATAGAATAGAGTATGTGAAGCTATAGCTATTAGTGCTATATATGGTTTAGCGAGAGGACTGGAAATAATTGATACGGAAGCTCCACTAAGTACCATCAATCGTTTTGCTGAGAAGCTCTTTTCATGTTGTACATGGTTTTTTACCCTCGCTACATTATTAATCTTTTCTCCTTCTTATCCTTGCTACATTATTAATCTTTTCTCCTTCTTATCCTTGTGTGTTTCTTGAATTGTTTGTTCAAGCCTTCGCGCATTTTGTGGGTGAACACTAACGAAAATTTTCTCTCTATTTTCTTTCTTGATAAATCACTAATCGTAAATTCATGTAGGACCGTTGTATATAAAGTAAATCCTTATTAAACCCTCTCATAGCACAAACATGTATTCCCATACTGGAATTTTAGATTCCACACTTGGAATGGTACTTGAATAACAAATGATGAGTTTCTAAGCTACATCACAACTGCTCACTGTTCCACCCCAAATGAATCATATTCACATACAGAGCAAGTAAAAATTATAAAACAAATTGGATATATCTTCAATAAGTTCCTTTGTAGAATTAGTAAAGTAGGTTTTAACATAAATCTGCAAGCTATAAAAGAAGTTACTAACATAGCCTAAACTGATAGAGCTCAAAATTTCTCGGCTGGAAGAGGTCCAAGTTATAACCCAAACATCTGAAACGCAAGCTGCTGCACAAACGCAGCTTACAAAGACAAAAACGTATAAACAGTGTGCAAGGCTTTTCAAACTCCCACTACATGGCAGATTTATCTCTTCTTCTCTTTTTACTCCTTTTCTTAAGTAAACCTTTATCTGCTAATGTCTTCAGCTTTTGTGCTTTCCTTGCTTTTGCCTTCTCCTCAAATCCATCATCCATCATCTTCATGGTTGCTACGCGTTTGGCCTTGTAAACCTGCAAATTTGGACAAACATCGTCGGGAAAATGGGAACTATGCAGTCCATGTGGAGAAACACTAATTTATACTCCCTACAAGCTAATGCTAATCGACATGCAAACTTTGATATTTAATACTGGCTACCATGTTTCAAACCATGTCATTTTGTGAAAAAAAGGCAAAATCTTACTTTACTACCGTTTATGTCAAGGTCATGCTACTTCACAACCATTTATGTCGGGTTTATTACTAGTTACTTTCAAGTTTCCCACTACTCATATAATTTTGCGATTTTTGGGTGTAGTTGGGGAATCAGTAAGTTACATAGAACTATGCCGAGGAATAACAATGTATAAAGCCTCATTTCAAGGTGATCGGGTCATTCCTGGGTAAGGTCTAACACCCGAGTCTCGGACTGTTTGTCAAGCATGGGATTTGCCAGGACAGTAACCAATTAACATTTAACACGAGTATGATCCATTAAACTGCACATGACTAATTATATATATATATATATATATATATATAAAGATCAACAGTGGTTCTCCACTTCCCCCCTTGGGTGACTCGAACCCACGACCTGACGGTTATAGGGGAAGCGTCTTACCATACGAGCTGCGCTTCGTTGTCGCTAATTATATATTTTGAATATTAATAAATACGAAAAAAGGTATAGCGAATATTTTAACGGGTAGTACAAGAGTCTCGTTGATAGTAATTGAAATTTGCAGATAGTGCAACCACCTTCCTTAAAAAAGTAAACTTCAAGGATCTGGAAACCCTAATGCTATAATAAAGATGTTAATAGATAAAGGAATTGAAGTATCCCCGGAAGAAGAATATGCACTCAAGCCACACATGTTCAACTGATAAATGGTTCTGAAAATCAAGTATAAAATATGGCAAACAGCATTTAGCATGGACCATCCAATAATTCACTGCAAAGCTAGCTCAAATGTTCCAATCGGTCTTCCAAAAAGACTCACCTTTGTAATGTCATCAAGCACCTCATTCTCTTTACATTCGAACTTGTCTAACTGTTTTCCAAGAACAGCTTCTATTTCATGAATAAGAATTACATCGCTCTGCAAGATATGTCTCAAAAGTTAGCAATGCCATCTCCAATTTCAGCACGTTTCTGTACTTAGCTTGGTAGGAAAAGTAATGTGGAGAAAGCATTTCATACATACTATTGGTTCCTCTTGTATATTACACACACACATAGAGGAGTCAAGCAATTCTCATGAGGGAGAATCAGGGAATTTTTTTGTGTATCTAACACTTTGATATTCTGTTGAAAAGAGTGTCTTTACAAAAGATGACAAGCAAGTGTAGGAAGAAAATATCTATTCTAAGGAGACGACAATCACAGTAAAAGTCCTTAAAAATAGCATCCTCCAATAACTAATTATTCCACACAACCCATTAATTGAAAAGGATGATTGAGATGTGTTTATGCGATGTTGCAAGTTTGGGACATGCCAGCATAAAACTAAAAAAAAAACAATGTCACATACACCGAGCACTACAACAATCTGACAAATTCTATTTTAACAAAATCAGAACTTATCTAGAGTCCCAATGGCAGAAACTGCCAACAGCCAAGACAATATTCCCCAGAAACATGGACAGGGAAAAAGTACACGGGATAGATAATTTTTTCCCTTGTAAAGAAACATCACAAGCATATCAAAAGGCGAATTGTTATTAAAATGTTGCATGATCGACACAGTGAGCAAACTAACCAAAAAACCAGGGATTATTCTTGGAAAAGTAGTGTTTAGCTATCATCTTAACTGTATATATACAAGAATGAAGAAGCCAATCATAACCTCCATCACAACACCTATAGGAAACCTGAATCACATATGGCTAACGTAATGATGCATGGACAGACATTCATAGAAGCAAAAAAGAAAAAAAATGACAAACTAAAAAGAGAAACATCCATCATTCCCAAATTTTGATTTCAATGGTAAACCTCTATAGAAGAACAATCCCATCTTTTATGCAGGAAAAGGGGTACGAAAATTAACACCTTCAAAGTTGTATGTATTAAATTCACTTGTTACCTGGGCAACAAAGCTCACAGACAGACCACCTCTGCCAGCTCTCGCAGTACGCCCAACACGATGTACATAGTCCCTAGGAAACCTGCATTGATGAATTTTATTTCACTGAAAAGAAAACTTACATGGAAACTTAAGTCAACAAAGATCTGTTAAGAAACGTAACCTCGGAATATCATAATTGATTACAAGATCAACCGTAGGAATATCCAAACCACGACTGGCAACATCAGTTGCAAGTAATATAGGGGTCTGTCCAGATTTGAATCGATGTAGTGCAGCGAGCCTTAAAGATTGGGATTTAAATGAATGCAATGCTGCAGCTTCTATATCAAGCTCTTCCAGTAATAAACTTAGAAGATGACATGTCCTGATTTTTTTGATAAGAAACAAAGTTATTTTACTGATATTGATGAAGTACATAAAATAGAAAAGAGGTTGGACAAGTCGTCCAGCCCCGAATCATTAAAAACACAGGAAAAGAACAAAAAACAGTGAAAATAGAAGTAATAACAAAGCAGAGCAAAGAGTGCTAAGACCAACATATAAATCACTACAAATTTAGGGAATTACAATTCGAGGTTTGTCACTAGATTATCAAATCCATTTTACAATTTGATATAACTAATGTAAATTTCAAGTTTTAAATAAAAGCATTGTTACATTTTGTTAAATATTAGACATAACTGACTTCCAAGCCTGAGGAGTCACGCAAGGGTCCGTAATGGTGGAAACCTAAAACTTGGTACTTAAAACATTAATGCTAATATTCTTTGTTCTAATGCTGATTTTCTTTTTAAGATATTTATACACAATTGATGAACAATTAATTTGTTTAGTAAGAGTCCAACTCAATAATGATGACCATGCATATTCAAAAATAAATGAAATCTATCACAAGTCTATTAAACAAAATATTGATGTGTGAACAATCTCATATGTCACAAATAAATTGTCCAAGTCTAATATATGGAAACAAATTAATCTAAAACCTTATTCATAATAGGCAAAATTCCAAATAAAAGAGGAAAGATAGAGAAATGGAAACTGAAGATTGAGTCATGACATTGAGTTGTCTGAGAAAGTTTAAGTCCAATTTTTAATTTGTGAGAGTTTCATTTATTTTTAAAAATTAATGGGGACAAGTTGTAATAAATTCTAATTTTAAAAAAATAATCAAAAGACACTAAAAAATTTTTAAGTTTCACACACCTCCCTTCCTAAATCCACCCATGCTGACAGGTATGCAAATGTCTGCATTCATAACTAAAGTTTACCACCCTATTGAAATAATGACAATAATTATTTTTATGTGTAAAATAATGGTGATAACTATTACCAGAGATGAATCCTTAACAGGCCCTGCCAGTTTATCTGATCACACATATAACTTAATAACAATCCAAACATAAAGACGTTAGAGAGACATTTAATGAAAATTGTACCTGCATGTGGAAACAAAAATGATGGCAGATCGAATATTCATCTCTTCCATTTTGGTCAAAATGTATAGCAGATAAACATCCTTCACATTTTTGGGGATAAAAACATACTGCTGTCTAAGAGACTCAACTGTCTTGAAACCTTCATATGCCTCATAGAAGTATGCCTTATTTGCAGAAAGCTCAAGTAGTGTTTGTAGGTCGCTTGTCATTGTTGCAGAAAATAATAAAGTTTGCCGATTCTTTGGCAAGCACTGGAACACCACTCTCAGCTCCTCTTCAAAGCCCACATCAAGAACTCTATCTGCTTCATCCAAAACTAAAAACTGAAACAAAATAAAAGCGACAACCAATATGAAAGAACTCATGAACTGACGTGACATCAAT